>FIZV01001656.1:0-15134 GCA_900050545.1 Trionymus perrisii | reverse complement strand
GTTTTTAAATTTTTTAGTTCTGTGAAATTAAAAAAAAAAAAAAAAAAAAAAAACGAAAACCTTAGTTGGAAATTTTAAAAGAAGTGGTATGAAATTTTCAAATGTTTGCTCCCTTCCCCAATATACCGACTTGGGTTAGGCCTTGGCTGGAACAGACAATACAAAGTGAAAACTGCGGCCTCTCCTTTGAAAAATGTGTAGCTCACATTGAATTGTTACCTGTTCCACACAGCTGAGTACCTAGCTAGTAGCTACCTAGTACCTACCTAGTACCTACCTACGTTGCGGAATACTTTTTTGTGTACTGGTGGTGCAGTAATGATTCTTTTGTGATTTTTAGTCAAGACACTGTTTTGGAAGTCGCCTCTCGCGATGACCTCATAAAGACTTACGCGACGTTTGAACTGTTGAAAATAAGCGATGACGACAGTGAGCTATATGAAGACGACGCGGTGGTTCTCCCCCAACATGCCGTGGTAAATAGAAAAGCGATAGGCCAGAAGGATATGATTAGAAAACACATCCGTCTTCTCGCACGCTACGTGATCACCTTCCGAAAAAAATATCCTGAGGTGAATCTGGCAGATACGTTCACCAGCGAATACATACATTACACTCGTAGAACAATCCGCAAGATGACAGGCTCCTATCGGATGGTAGCCAAAGCCAAGAAACTGATTTTTGTAATCAGTAAGTTTGACTTGATTTTTTCTTTTCACTGGTTTGTGCCTCATATTAATTGATGCTGCGCTTATTTGGTTCGCAGGAAAGCTGTACAGATTTGCAAAATCATGGATTAAGACACCAAGCTTTAAGTTTGCAGAGGAGTCGGCGTTAAATCTGCAATTCGATAAAGTAAATTCCCATTTGCGAAAACGAGCACAGCCATCAAAAGAATCAGAGGTCTTGTCAAGTTGAACGTATAGATTAATTTCAATGCAAAGATAAAA
Organism: Trionymus perrisii; assembly: GCA_900050545.1. Classification (NCBI taxonomy): domain Eukaryota; kingdom Metazoa; phylum Arthropoda; class Insecta; order Hemiptera; family Pseudococcidae; genus Trionymus; species Trionymus perrisii. The sequence continues at coordinate 14,184 of FIZV01001656.1, read as the reverse complement.
TCCGTGTGTAATTTTGTTTTACCTCAAATATGTGTCTAATAATTAAACTAATTTTATTAACATTAAGTATGTAAATGTAATTACCAGTTTTTAATACTTTTGAGTACTTACAGTGTTTTTTATACAATTTATGCGACACTTTAAAAATTGTTTTTTGCCTAATTCTCTTGTTTTGTGCTTAATTGTCTTTTTTCTACTTATAATGGGTTGGTACCCTAGATGTTCCTTTTGGTGGTTTTGACCTTTTGATCCCCTTTTTGAGGTGAGCAAATGTTGAATTTTATTATTCTTCAATCCCAATTTGATATACTTGCTGAGTATATCAAAGTGGAAAATCTTCTTCACTGCGAAGAAGATCCTCAACATGCGAGTAGTTCAAGCGAAGCGCAGAAGTGTATTTTTACTTCTATATTTCTAACTGCAATTTTGGTAAGTTTTTCTGGGGAGGTCGTCAGTTTTGATGAAAAACAACCGGAATTTGACGAAATTCTGAACTTGAAAAAGCAAACAGAGTTTCACATTAAAATTTCGGCTCTTGAGTAGCGGCTCGCCTGCTACGGCTTTTTAATCTCTTCTTCGTTTTAAAACCCCTTTTTAGAAATGAAAAATGTATGAGATTATGAACGTTTAAACCGTTTATAACGTTTTACAAACTACTCGAAAACGTTATTATTTCGCGCATTTAGATTAATAGCTTGGTGGTTGTTATTGCATGGTAAGTGTAAGAGGATATTTAAAAAAAATCGCGTTATTTTAAAGGTGCATTGCAGAATCGTTGAGCTATTAAAACGTGTAATTTTATTCTTTCGAAATTTATCAAAGGCGACGTTTTGATCACAAATCATTTTTCAACGTATATCTAAATAGCTCGATTTTCATTTTCCTCAAAGGCCAATTTGTAAAGTTCAGTGACCTTGAAAACAAGTTCACGAACATAAACCAGACGATGAAAGAAAAGTTACCCTAATCGACTTTCCTCGAAATGTATGTTTTTCGAGAATAATTGTTAAGAATCAAGATTTTATCCCATTTTTATATCCTGCTACTGTATTAGATTTATTTTGCAGGAAAATTCTATCCGAATTAAAGCATTTGTATTTCATTGTTTTGACCAAACGTTAGAAAAACTTATTTTGGGTGTTTTTTCCATTCAACTTTTAAGCGATACCTTTAAAAAATTCAAAAAATTATACATTTGTACGTATTTGATTTAAGCTTTTTGGAATAAAAAATATCGTCCAATAATGGGTAGGTCCTAGGTACTCTACATTGAAAATAAAATTGTTAATGAGATTTACGACGTAATACACAATTAAAATTAGGTCAACTCGAGACTGAAATTATGATAGGTTAAATTGAAGCAGAAATACGAAACGAAAATGGAACACATGCCAGAAAATAAATAAGCCAACTACGAAACACAGCGAATAGTGAAAATTCTGATCGAGGAAATGATATGAAAATATACTCGTAAATTTGATATGGTTTTTTGCTCTCAGGTCAATAAGCACGAAGAAGGCGAGACTGTTTGCCGAATTAATTAACTTTTGTTGTCGACGGAGCGGGGAATCGCGCTGTTAATCTTTTGGCGTCAATGATGAGATTTAACTGCCAAAGTGAAGAACGTGTGTATGGTACGTGTAGATATAAGTTTAGAGGATTATTTGGGAACGTAGGTATAATATCCACACGAATCTTGAATTTGCTCGGAATATAGGTACTTTGAAAAACGACAGAATCTAATCGGATTTCACACGTTATTATAGAACCGAAAACCGAACCAAGTCAAATTTAACCCCGACAACAAACGGCAAATATGTGAAGAAAGTTGATATAATGGCGACCTGCTTCACGGTTTTGTTCGAATGTTTCATTTTAAGTGCAATTGATGAGAAAACTCGCCCTCTTGTTGAAGATTTACACAATTGAAAAAGGCGCTATTTACTTTTTGGAAAATATTTAAGGAGATTATGATGAACAACATAAAAATGGTCGCGAACCTTTAATAATAATGTTCTAAAATAAATAGGATAACGAACCAGATGGTAGGCTTACAAGTATATATGTATTTTCTGGACAAGCTGATGAAATGTTTGCAATTTCGGTGTAAATAACGTTGTTTGTTTGGTAGAACTTCAATAATAAAATATTGCCTGTTGATGCAATACTTTCGAGGCTTATTTCCTGATACATAAAATTCGGCGATTTATTTCAGTCGAAAAGTTGAAGATGTTCAATTCTATTGTGACATTTTGGGAAAAATTTCATTTGAAAATTTTATCCAATTTTTTCGAAAGCTTCAAAAAGTATTAAGTAATGAGCAACTTGATAAAATGAGGCCAATTTCTTATCAAGTTTAAGTACCAATTGATAAGCTATGGTCAAATAGACGTTTGAGATACCTACTATTACAAAACAGACCAAAGTATACACAAAGCTCAAAGGAATCAAGAAGAATCATGGAAAAAGTAAGATATGTATCTACAATTCTACATACACAATGCGATAATCCGCACCTATATTTGCCATAAAATATTTTGCCATCGTGAAAAATTCACCAAAAAGGCTTCTAACATTGTATTCTAAAGGACTTATTTAGCAATGAATTTCCAACCCGAATAATAAGTACGTTGAAATTCTGAGAAAACGTTTGATTTTAAAATAATCGACAGTCGACGCTTGACCTTTTAAATTAAGCTGCTGAAAATGCCGAATCATACCATATCAGATGATCATTGGGCTAGGTACCTGTTATTTTTTGGCAAAAGTTCTATTTTAATAGCGAATTCAATGTCGAAAGCGAGGGTATATTCGGTAAAAAGGTATTTTTATAACTTCCGTTTTATTTGCCCGTTCGTTTCAAACGTGTGAACTCGTAAAATTTTACCATTTTGTAAGCACGTAATACTTATTTTGAAATATTTCTGATATTAGATATGCTACACTGCAGGAGCATGGAGTCTGTATTGCCGCGTCACATGAGACATAAACACTATAATGAGCCCAAGATCGCTGGAACACTGCGAACAAACTTCTAAGATTAGAAGGAGCTAGGAAGTATAACATACCTTTGCGAAATGCAGATCTACTCGCTGTGGTTTACCGCAAGAAAAATGACTTATGATAGTAGTAAATGTTTAGAATGCACTATTGCACCTACTGCAGGGGTGTATTTAAAGATGTGAAAAGGCATAAGTGCCTGAAAGCTCCACGGCAGACCCCATGTCAAATGAAAGCGAGTGCCAAAAGACACACTCCTCTCTCCATACTCGAAGGAAATGAAAATCTCGCCGAGCTATTCAACTCCATGAGGTAAAAATAATAGTCATCAGGTCGCTCGCTGTTGAAAAAAGCGACAAAATCATGAATGTGTTCTTCTGTTTCATGGACGGAGTCGTCAAAGAGCTAGCTATGCAGGACGAGTTACTGCTCTTGTAGTATTTCAAGCATGAAATGAAAAATGTTGACAGTCTATGTGACAGCAGTGATGATGAAGATGGAGAAGAATGTGATGGGGATGAGAATCTCGTCAACCACCCCATCCACAAGTCAATAAAATAAAACGAGTTCTGGAGGAAGTATAAGTTGCCGCTCAATCTCATTGATATCTTCACCCCAGGTATTTTAAGTAGGTACCCCTTTTAAGGCAGTAAGGAACTGCATGAACTATTGGCGAAAAACTGCCCAGGCTAGAAAGATAACGGCGATGCTTGGTATGTATAATGCGCAGTACTTCTCATAAGAAACGTTTGCAAATAAATTGTTTAACCTGTTCGTCTCTTTTAGGAAAGATGTATTATATATTCGCCCGCACTGAGATGCGCCTGCTGATTTAATCAATTGCACTGAGATACCTGCTGATTTAATCATCACCAAAGATGTGTTGGCGATGCGGGTGGACATGATAAATGCCCACACGCGTAAGACTAGGACGAAGTCGGAGTTGAAGAATAAGAATAGGCAAATTTATCAGTTAGTAATGAGGAGCTCCGACTTGCCATGGATAGCGGAATAAAACAACTCTGCGAACGGCAGAAAAATTATTTGGCTACCACAATTATATCGAACTCTGCCAGAATGCTATAAGTTGGCATTACCATGTGCCACTTCTGTCAAAGCGGCGAGGTAGCCTCTATGAGCACTAATCAGTTTTGTGCGGAGGAATTTGGTAAGTATACCCCTGGACCTGTATGCATGTATTTGCCATCTGTGGTCATAATAAAATGCACGTGAGGGGGAATAAGGCATTCGAAGCAGTCGCTAAGAAGTTGGGAATCGCTGGTGTGACAGTGGGGAAGATTCATAAGGATACGGCACCTTACCTCGCTTTTGTAAACGCTTCATGATGTAAAAAAAAATGTAAGTTGATTAGTGATGGGCATAATTTATTAATTTGTATTAGGTAATCGCCATTCGATCAAAATTGCAAGATTAATCGATTTTTTCGGTATCTTATTTCTAATCGCTCGTTACAGATTATCATTAATATCGAGCTGCAACATGAGCACACACAGCCACGTGTATGAGGACTCGAGGAACATATTGCAAAAGGCGTGGCCAAGTTCTACCTTCTACCATGTGCTCGCAATGCTAGATTATTGGGTACAGGCCTACAGGGAGAAAGATGCATCGAAGCAATCTCTCTCTCGCTTCCTGAAGATAAGGACACTCCAGTCCCAAAGGTCTAAAAAGCAAAGCAACTGGGAACGAGTGTATAAGTGAGTGAATCTAATGCCAATGAACCAGAAGCCAGCAGACCAGCTGCCGAGGCAAATGAAACTGAGTAAAAATTAAGGTGAACAAATATATACCTACATTTATGTACTTCAAATAAAGAAAAACATGTGAAGTTAAAAAGACAAAATTGTTTGCTTGCTAGAAAATTGTTCTGAGAGAACACTAATGTTAGAACAGTGGCGACTCTGAGAGGAAAAATATTGGGAAGTCAAAAAGTAAGTACATTACACTTGCATTTTTTCAAGAGGGGAGGGGGAACAGTTTTATGGAATGAATCAAAAATTACATTTTTTGAAGAACTGTACCACTTTTTAAAAATTCGATTGTTGGAATTCTTTAAAATTCATACATCTTCAAAAATTATGAAAAATTACCTACCTACCCAAAATTCTCCAATGTTTGATTAACAAAAATTAGTGATTATCTAAAAATTGCCAAATTTCTAAAAATTGTCCGTTTCTCAAACACGAAAAATTTTCAAAAAATTATTTAATTGAAAAAATATAAATTTCTCCTGTCAAAAAACCATCTTATATATTTTTATAATTTCCTGTTTTGGAATTACATAGGTAGGTATGTATTCGGGAAAATGAAAAAAATTTTCAAGTCCCCAAGATGGAAAAAACTACTTTAAAAATTTATTCTTATTGTAAACCTATTCGTATGATTATCAATTTTTTTTTTTTTGAGTGAATGAAGGTGTAGGGACTTACCTCTTTTAAAACATATAATCACAATTATTACAGGACAGTTTCATTGGTGCATGTGCGAGGTCCATTGACTAACGAATATTTCGAACTACCGCCATTTCGTCGGGTCACTTGAACAGTTCCTCGAATAAATAGCTCTTTGAAAGTTTCACGAAATTGTCTAGACATACCACAGTATATGGCGAAATTGATAGGGTAACTCACGATGATGAAGAAATTGGTAAATAATATTAACGTATTTACAATGTTGTAGTCTAGTATCTCTGTTATACCGCTGGAAATTATGTGTAAAACCTGCGAACATTTAAATAGATCATAAAATACTTAACTTTAGTAGGTAAAGAAAATGAGTACCGTTAGCATCGATTTGTTCGAAGTACTAAAATATAATAGAAGCTTTCTCTTTCTTCGAAGTTGGTATTGCTTATTATTTAAAAAAAAAAACACTTTCTTATACTTTTAATTACGACGCAAATTGTAAAGCGATTTTGGCTTAATTCAAAAATAACTTTTCGTGTCTCGTTTGGTTGTTTTATTTGCACTAGAATTTCATACTTAGATATGGCAAAGGTATCCCCTTAATGAATAAATTTCAGAAGTTCTGCGAAAATATTTATCAAACGTGTTGTAATTCGAATATTACTTTTTCCATGGTAGAAAGTTCCAGCTTCAAAATCCACAATTGTGTGATATTTTTACTACTTAGGCGCGCTACTTCATTAAAATTATTATTTTACGGAAGCGAAACATGTCTCGGACTCCCAAAGGATACGCCATACGGCTTCATCGCTGATTTTAAAATGAAGGAAAACCTAATGAAAAAATTTTCAACTTACGGTAACAACCGCCAATGGGATTTCAGTCAGTAGGAACACAGTTACGACTACAATGAGCATTAACGTCGTGCAATTGGAATCTCGTAATTTTTTACACTCGCTTTTTCTGTTTTCTTTGAAAAGTTTATCCCTTTTTAGCTGCGCTTCTCGCATCGCCTTGAACAGCAATAAATTCAGGATTACCAATGATATGCATGGTCCCACATGGACGAAAATCACCCGAAATGAGTAGTACACAATGAAATAAACGTTCAGCCTCACTTCGTCTTGTAACCAGTCTGCGAATCGAACCTGAAACATGAAAGTTTCCCGATTTTATTGTAAAATGACTTTGATATTGATGAAAATATCCCCAGAAATAGGGTATATGTACTAGGGTGGAATGTATAGCGAAATAACGAGCGAGTAAGGCTCGCCCATCTACCTACATGTATATGTATTGTATACATATAGTATCAGTTTAAACGTTTAATTTTTTTTAAACGTAGGCTTCGCACTTCCTTACACAGCAATTTCTTTTAGGTATCTACGTATATGACCTTCCTACATTAAAAAATGTAATTTGTGAACGAATTAGAAAAATTGAGTTGTTATGCATTAAAAAAAGTTACCGAGTTCGTTTAAAAAAAAAAAAAAAACGATTTCTCAAGTGTAAAATGACGATGGAAGATTGGAAAAAACCTGTAAAAAGTTAGGTCTTACTTTGATTAACTCCATACTGGAATCTTAATACGAGTAAAGCGTAGACAGATCGAATAAAGATTGTATAAATTGTATTCCCTAAGGGTCTAGTGAAAACGAGCGTCATCTATTTTTGCCCAATTCTTCGCACGAATTACCTTGGGGAATAATGTTTGTTTTGAAGGGAGTTTGTCATACGTAGTTATATGCTTCATGTATTGCGTGTAGATGGGCTGAAAATCTTTTTTTTATCATTTGCACGAATAGTTGAAGGAAATTTAAACGTTATTACATGGTAGCTTATGGTACATAATGGAAAATATATACCGTAAGCCTAATTCGAGTTTTTTAAAGTGATGGAAACATGGTGCGAGTAGGTATAGGTATGCGAACCGTGAAGTAATAAAATAACACATCGTCAGCATATACATATAGGTGTGCGAGCATGAAAATATAGAAATGAGATTTCATGCAGGAAAAAAGTGGAAATGTAATGCAGTCAGTAGACCCACGCTACCTAAATTGTTTCTTTCATGCCAATTCATTTTGAATTGCATAGATCTGCATCGATATTAGATAGTCATGTCTACTCATTGCTTCGTTACCATCATCTGGCCAAGATAGATTTTGATTTAAGAAGAAGCCTACTTATACAGAGTGTCCCGGTAGTGAATCAGCAGACTTGAATATAACCGATTACTACTAACAAAACACTTTATGCACACATGGTGCCTAAATTTGAAAATGAAAGAGCTATAAAGCTTTAAAAATTGGTATTTGCAAAATTGGTTGGCAATTTTGCGTTAAAAAAATGTCGACCCTGGCAGTGGATACTGGATAGCACTTTGAGAAAACAGAAAAAGTTCTAATCATACTGGGTTGTCTATCTCTGAAATTGAACGGGCTAGGGTGTCCCGGTACAGGTTAGCACTCCTTCACCTGCGATATAGTCAACTCAAACTAAGCACAAGTATGCATGGTTGCCGACCTTCTGAATTGAAGGGGCAAAGATATGCTCAGTTGATTTTTTTTTCATTTTCGTTTCGGATTTTCAACCATGCGTCGTTTGGAAACGGTGATAGGTAGAAAGTTGCGCTTCGCGCCATTGGAAGGCAAATTTTGTGCAGAATTTTTTTATGGGGTCGATCATTGTTCTAGGTGAGGTAGGGGCCGGTACCGTATTGAATATCTGAAAAAACTTGTTCAAAAGTTGATTATTTTCAATTTTTGAAGAAATCTCAAAAAAGTTTCCTCGTTGGATATCGTTATTATGAACTTTTTTAGACGAAAAAAGTTCGAGCTTTTAAATGGCGCAAACCGGACTCTTCTATTTCACTTGGTTAAAAAGTTACAGTCATTTTAATTTCAAAAGTTGAAACAGAAACAAAAATTATTTTTCAATTTTTCATCTTTTTAATTTTTGAAACTTGAAACACTGAATTTCAATGCCAATTACTATTTTTATGACGTACCTATCAAATTAAAAAAATTAAAAATTGAAAAAATTGAAAAATTTTTTTTTTCTTTTTCAATTTTTGAAGTTAAAATGGCTGTAACTTTTTAACCAAGTGAGATAGAAGAGTCCGGTTTGCGCAGTTGAAAAGCTCGAACTTTTTTCGTCTAAAAAGTTCGTAATAATAATACCTAACGAGGAAACTTTTTTGAGATTTCCTCAAAAATTGAAAAAAAAAATCAATCTTTGAACCTGTTTTTCAGATATTTAATAAGATAGGTACCGGCTCCCTAGACCACCTAGAACAATGACCAACCCTATTAAAAAATTGTGCACAAAATTTGCTTTCCAACGCCGCGAAGCGCAACTACCTATTGCCATTTCCAAGCGACGCATGGTTGAAAATCCGAAACGAAAATTAAAAAATAAATTCAACTGAGCCAATCTTTGCCCCTTCAATTCAGAGGGTCGGCAAACATGCATACATGTGCTTAGTTTGAGTTGACTATATCTCCGGTGAAGGGGTGCTAACCTGTACCGGGACACCCTGTATATTATTACTAAATTCAATGGCGGTTAGAAATTATATGATACAGTATTTCAATTTTTTGAAATTATAAGAATAATATGTAATATTTATTTATTGATTGATTTGATTGTTTTTATTTTTTTTTATTTTCTACTTTCTTAAAGAAGTGGAAAAATCACAAATCTTATCTTCTTTTAATATCAATATTTTATGATTTATGGCAATTTTTTGAGTTGAATTCCTGATAAAAATTATCATCAGAAGTATTTTTTGACATCTCCTTCACGCTTGTGCTGTCATCTACGTATCCACTGCCGAATTCGTGACACAATTGAAGTATTACGAGTAACGTCATTACAAGAAAATTTCCTCCGCAATAAACGTTGCAAAATAAATACGAGGATATTTATTATCCAATCGATTCGCCGTTTAAACGTAATTATCCTTGAATATAATTGTAATGGGGCAAACTTGTTAATATTCGTCTTATTGACAATAACGCAATTATACCGAATTATTTCCTAGTATTATTCGAATAAGTAAAAATGGAGGGTAAAGATGTTCGTATAAAAAGTAGGGTGTGTCTGTGTGATATACGTGATTTATTTAAATTTTGTCATCGATCGGTCCAAATTTTAAGAAGTTTTAAGTTGCTTTTTCAAAATGGAATTTCAACGATTCATCGTATGGATTACATGCTCGATCGTCGTGGTGGTAAGTATCTCAATTTTTTATTTCTTCATTGAGGTCTGGCTGATTTTCGTGATGTTGTATAAAAGTCGTACGATTATTTCTAACTTTTATAGACAATATTGCCTTATGAAAATTCACCCGCCATGTCGCTCGCCCAAGAAGGCACCACTTTATCTTCAGCAGCCTCCAGCTTGGGTACCGCGTTATCAGATACGTACACCGAAGTAGCAGCTATTAAACAAGAAGAATTCCAATTCGTCTATAAAACCCTGCGCATGTCCTTAGGACTTCTGACCAATTTACTCGGTAGATCGTTGAACGGCGTAGGCACTTCTTTGGATTTAGCAAATAGTGGTTTAGGAGCAATCAGATCTTATTCGGAAACCGGTACCGGATATTTGGCCGATGGAGCTTCGTCTGCACTACGTTATGGGTCTACTGCCCTTGAATCAGCTGGTAAAGCTACGAAGGATTATGGAACTGGTTGGATCGATCTACAGGCAGCAAGTCCAGCTACAGCCACTACAAGAAGACGTTGAAGTTGACGAAAATCGTGGTCGTGATGTATGTTTCGAATAAACGATTTTTTCCCTTTTCTGACGTATACGAGTATTGTTGCTTTCGATGTTTTTTTGTTTGTTCAGTTCACGTATAGAATAGAATTTTTAAAAGCCAGTCGAGTGTCTGTTTAAAAAAAAAAATAATATTTCAATGTGGATTGAAGTCTGCTCGACGACTCGAGTTGACTTCAGTTATTTGAAGGGATTGGTACCTCAGGTACCTACTTGGTATACTTTTCAAAGAACAAACACATTTTTTTAAACCATCGATGGTTTACATAATTTATTATCAAAGGATGATTGATAATAATTTTCAAGACACATTTTCAAACTGCGAAATATTTAAATTTACTTCTCCTTCCTTTTGTGCAGAAAAATTTGCCACAAATTATTTATCTTGGGGTGTTTCCATATATCGAAATATAACATTTTTTTGAAATAATAAAATTAGAGAAATGATCAAAAAAATTATCGATTTATCAAAGTCAGAAAATACGTAGGTGTATTTGTAGAAGTTGATTATTTTTTTAATTATCAACATTGGAAAACTGATTTAAAAATCTTTCGACTTACCGAAATCGAAAAAACGACCGAAGTATCGATGTCGAAATATTTTTTAAAGTACAGATAAACCGAAAATTTAAACATTGATCGATTCATCAAAGTGGGAAATTTTTTAAAATTCATACTTAAAATCGAAGAAACGGTCAAAAAAATTATCAGTTTATCGAAATCAAAAAATTATTCCATATTATGTACTGTAATAAAATCAATTTTCTCTGAATTATCAAAATTGGAAACACTGATAAAATATCATCTGTCAGTTTAACAAAAATCTAAAAAAATGACTGAACTATCGAAAAGGAAAAATTTATTGAATTAGATAATAAAACTGAAGAAAAGAACAAAGATTATAACTTCATCAAGTAAAAAATTGATTGATTTATCGAAATCGACAAATTTAATGGAATGGTGAAACCGTAAACTCAAAAATCGAAATTTTGGGAAAATTTTGGATAACTGATATTATAAAAGTATTCTACCAATAAAAAATTGAAGAATTACCTATTCGGTTTATCGGAAAGATTTCAAATTTTGGAAGTAAATTGTTACAATTTTTCTTTAAAACTTGATAAAAATTCGAAATTTACACTTGAATAAATTTTAAGAATTGTGTAAAATTATAATTTTTTAATGCTTTGAATTTGTCAAAATCCAAAATTTAGAAGAATTTTAAAATTTTATAGAAAAATAATTTGATAATTCTTAAATGTTTATTATTTCAGTTTTCTAATTATTTTTACAATTTTGTATATTTTAAAAATTTCCTGCCCTTGTGCTTAAGTGCGTGTACTAACTGTCCATGGCACAATAAATGAATAAAAAAAAATCAACGAGTTTTCAAAATTGGATCGATTTTCAAAACTTTTTACAATTTCAAGATTGTGAATAACATTTAAATTGGGGTAAAAATTCGTAATTTTGATAATTTTTAAAATTTCATTTAGCACATTTATGAAATTGAATTAATTTTTAAAATTTGCTGAAAATTCAGTTTAAAAAGTTTTGAAACTTTATAATAAATTTTTGAAGTTGGTAAAATTTTTACCTACAAAATTTTTAAAATTTTTAAACCAAGTAAGTATAAGACTAAAAAAAAATTTTAATTTGAAAAAAATTCAAAATTTGAATGAAATTTTAACATTTTGGTTAAATACGATATTTTAAGTAATCGTGGGAGATAAATGAGCATTTAGACCAGCGAGATGGGCATAAAGTTACTTTACCTCTCTCAGTTACGTAAAATTTATTTTTAAAACGTCTCGTTAAAGGTAAGTACTGAAAAAGTCTTGCTTTTCAGTTTTGAGACTCTGTGATCCAAAAATTAATGGTTTCACTAGAATATTGCTATAAAAATTCACAAAATGTCAGATGGTTCGCTAAATTTTGGAATATGCCGCTGTCAGTTGAAGCTCCACAATTTTGACTTTAAAAATGTACTTGATCCAAATAAACAACAAAATTATTTTTACGCGGAATTTTATTTTCCAAGCTGGATGAAAAGCTGGCTAAAATGAAAAGTCAACTTTGACGGTGTTATGATATGTGCCCAGAGTGCCTAGAATTTTCATCAAACGTACGTGGACGACATAAATACTCGTACGTGAGTACGGTTTGTTCCCGTAGACTTGATCAAAATGTATGTAAATTGGTGTAAACAAGAACAACAACACCAGCAGTAGGTATGCGAATTGCTCGTCTTTTGTTTACATGCTAGATTGTGCGTAATGAATTTTCTTTAATTAAACGACGATATGCCATTCAAGACACGCGTCAAATTTACGCATGAATTTATAATCCCTATTGTACGATTGTATCTGCGATGAAATGGAAAAACGAAGTAAAAAAACACCGCCGTAACGCATATAATAGCTCGTCTACGAAAAATATTTATTCAGATGTCGTGACACTGAAACTTGAAAGTGGAGTCGATGTTATAATAGCTCATTCGCGAATTCATATTAGAGGCGCTTTTACCAGCACGTACGACTGTAGCGAATTTGAAATTCATTTAAACAACGATGAGCGGTTTCAGTCTTACTTCGTGGTGCTTTTTGGCGGCGGTTTTATCTCAGGTAAGGAATCATCAACGTAACGTTGACCATCGTTCTTTTTCGATACGACAAAAAACTCCGATTTTCACCAGAAATTAAATTCATCTTAGTTGTCCGCTGCGCCTACGCCGGCTCCAATCGAAGAATACATTCAATCGAGCCAATCGACAATGAGTAGTATGACGGCCCAAGGACAACCATACGGGAATTATGCCATGAACAGGGCCCAGGCCAACGGTCAGTATGCCGTCGACCGGATGACAGCGAACGGCGAATACGCTGCTGGCCAAATGAAAGCGAGCGCCCAACAGGGGCTAGATGCAGGTAAAAATCTCGTCAACAGGGCTCAAAATTCTATCGGAAATATTAGCCTGAATCCGCTTAACTATGTGCCCTATTGGATGAAACCAGATGCTCAAAATTTGTCTAATTTAGCTCAAACCACGGCCGACTATGCCAAGTACTATGCTCAAAAAGGTAACGAAATGTTGCAATCAGCTCAAGAAACCGGATCCAATTTGCTCCAACGCGGAATAGAAAATGGGCAATATTATCTGGGCTATGCCAACGATAAAGGTCAAGAATTATCCAATACCTTGAGCGGAAAGGCGCAATACGGTATTGGGCAGGGTAAAGAGTACACTAGAGGAGGAATTCGGCAAGGAGCTAGCTCCATTCAAACGATGGGAGAGTATGAGAAAAGTTACCTTGGAAACTTGGGAATGAAATTGGATACGCTTAATGGGTACATTGCCGGCAAACTTTATAAGACTGCCGATGGCGTAGGTGATCTCGACATTCCTAGCTTAAACCGGCAGTTGTACTCGTACTAAACTTTTTTGAAAAATCATTCAAGTACCTATCCAATATTGTAACTGTTGAATAAATGGTGTGTTCAATTTTGAAATCAACTATTCTTTTGATCCGATGATATTAAGATAGAGGTATGTTGGTCATGTGATCCCGGTATGCTGGAATTTTTGATGAACTTGGATTATTGGATGAAACATTCCAATTTGTGATTTTGATCTATCATATATTGAACTAAAGGTATTCCAAAAACGAGGTTCAGAAAAAAATCGTCGTAAAATTAATGTATAGGTAATAAATTTTTCCAACTCTCCAGTTTTTCGTCTCGGAATATTTAAAAAAAAAACTAAAAAAAGTTTGTCCAACTTTAATCCCAGCTTTCCCCTTCTCCGAATTCCTCATCAACTTTTCGCCTATACTTTTCTTTTTTTTTTTCGTTTTCGAAAAGTGATTGAAAAAAAAGTTTGAACGTTCTAACAAAATATCAGAAAGTCAAAACTACCAAAAAAATTTATAAGTTTTCAAAAGTCATAATGACTTAGCGTCTCGCGGATCAGCGT
>FIZV01001637.1:0-14563 GCA_900050545.1 Trionymus perrisii | reverse complement strand
GTAATCATTTTTTCAAACGTTTTACCCTTGAAAAATCGAGTTTTCGATAATAAATGAGAATAGTGCTGAATACATCAACAGGCTTCCTTCTAAGTACGTTTCAAGCCATTGAGTCACTGAGTGGTCTTATGGAGTCATAAACCTATACATAAATATGACTTTTTACCCTTGAAAAATCAAAGGGTATTGCCGGATAAGGGGTCATTTCTGCCCACGAAGCTTTTGGGCTCCTAAACACCTAGAGTGGTGTACCTGGACTAGAAAAAATTTCTCACAAAGTTTTGGACCCCTACCCCCCTCCGTTCCGGTGCCGAGTGAACAACTGCTGCAGCTGCTTTATTGTACACGATCAATTCTCTACCAATGAATGTCGAATGAATGCTTTTCTTACTCGCTTCACTAAATATTAGTCTCCAATTTCACATGGGTGGGCGTGGGAATACCTAGGAAGTTATCGTATGATGCTTTTGCTTAACGAGATCGCAAATAAGACTCGTTTATGATCTTGTGTATATGAGGGGTCTGCAAAGAAGGAGGTTGCTTTTCATACTTACTCATCGTATTCGCTCGTGTTAGTAAAACCTGCAGCAATTTCACGTACAATTTTTATGATTCGCTTTTATTATATGTACGCGATAATTCATCTATGATAAAAGAATAACATTTTCTTATCCAGATGAAAGATGGTGGGCGAAAGAACGTATAGAACAATACTGTTTATGTGTGCTAGAATGATATTGTATATCCTTCCATATTCTTTTATTATGTACGTAGTATGAAAGTTCACGTCTACACCTTTATTATATTGAGTTTATCTATCCTATGTGTACTACATACATATAAAGCGGGGATTTCACTAGGAAAGTTTACTGGCAGCAAGTGTACGAGGAAAGTAAAGTTTACTTTACTTGCCTCGTGATTGTAAATTACATTGGGCAAGTATATTTGCTGTACCTGTATACAAAATATAACTGATAACAATGATAACAGTGTAATTTTATAATTTTTGTAATAAATTTGCTGAATTTGAAATGAATAGGCAGTATGGTTACTCTTCAATGATTCCATTGTAATGTCCAAAAACGATTCATCACATCCCCGCAATGATCCCAGCAGGTCATCATATGCGGTTACCTTCAAATCTCTCTTTTTGTATTCATCTGAATTTAAGTCCCATAAACATGGGTACTTTTGATATTCTCTCAAAAAATTGGAGATCATATTAAGATTGTTCCATTTATTTTCAGGCCGTTTAATTTGCTTCTTCGCATTCACTTTCTCCATTATATTCGAAAATTTGTTTACCCCCCCCCCCCCTCTTAATGTCGAAATAGTCACCGTTAATTTCCGTAATGATTCTAGCTTTGAGGTCAGTATACATCTCTTCCATGATTTCCAGGAGGGTTGACGGAATTCCCTGTAAAAAGAGGGCTTCTAGCATGTAATCATGATTGATCGAGTCGAAAACTTTTTTACAGTCCATAAAGGCGAGATGGAGGTCCAACCGATATTCAGTAGATTTTTCTAACAAAAGGTTTAAGGAAAAAAGATGATCGACCGTCGAGAACCTTCTCCTAAATCCCGCCTGTTCAAATGGTTGTTGAAAATTTAGAATATTTCTTAAACGCTTGACAAGTAATTTAGAAAATTTTTTTGCCAAAGTGGGAGTTAAATAGGGTGGTGGTTCTCGACATTGTGACGATCACCCTTTTTGTAAATAAGTATTATGTCAGATTTTTTCCATGAGATAGGGATTTTTTTTTGGGATAAGATCGCGTTAAAAAAAGGGGTCAGAGAATTAATAATGCTATCTCCGCCTTTTTTGATTTGTTCATTGGTAATGCCATCTGTAAGTACCTATGGCTGGATATTAAATCTCTCACCTCCACAGGAAAAGCTCCACGAGACTCCTCGACTTTTTCGCTACGCTTACTATCCGAGATCGAAGAAGTCGCTTTGATTATCCTATTTAGAATAGATGTATTGATAATATTAACGTCCATTCCCTCACTGGATAGGTCTACATCGCGGATTTCGAATTTTATTTTTGCCGTCTTGCCTCTATCCAATCTAAGACGACAAAAATAAGATTCGAAAACCGCGTTTTGTTCGGGATCCAAGTTTACTAGAAAGTTGCGATAGTTCACAGTATTCTGATATATTGAAATCAACTCCGAAAGAAAAGGAAGTAAAACGAAAGAACCGTTTTATTTTTCCTTCTTGCTCTCAAGATACCGAAGACAGTCAACAATATTCTCAAGTATTCGAATCTGTTTCAAAAAACGTAAATAAGGCGGAACGAAAGAATCGCTTTGCTATGAGTTTTCTCCAAAATTGCGAAGATAGCTTACATTATTCGGATATTTCGGTTGAGCAAAAAGGTGATAAAAAAATTCGTTTCCACGATCCAGTTTCACAGGGAACTGAAGATAGTTTACGTTATTCGGATATATCGATTTCACAAAACGAGACTGAGGTAGAAAATGATCCTACTGTCGATCCAAATTCTCAAAGTTTACAAAATTCCAATCCATCGATTGAGAAAGACGAAAATATCAATCAAAAAAGCAGTTTTGAAAACACGTATGACAAAAATCAAAGAAAATGTGAGCAAACAAACAGCACTGCATCCACATCTATTCGATCCATCTGCATCGATACTGTTGATTGTTCGTTATCGAGTGAAAAGGAGGAAAATATTAATCAAGAGAACCGTTTAGAAAATACGAATGATAAGGAGCAAACAAAATGTGAGAAAACAAGCAGTACTGTTTCTACATTTGTTCGATCTCTTTACATCGATACCATTCGTAGCTCATTAAATGTTTCGGATCAGTCTTCCATCTCAAAAGAAACGGATAAACCATTTAACTTAACTTATGATGTATCAACTTCGGCATTTTGTAATCGCGGGGATGTTTCATCATTGGTGAAGGTAAATGCATCAAATTTAGATGAATTGAATGACAATTCGTTTCATCTGGAAACTATTGATTTGCCGAATAACGTACCGAATATCTCTTCCTTGAATGCATCTAATGATCAAACGTTGGTCGTTTCTCAAGATGATGCTGATGAAAGTGCGACTTTAATCGAATCTAGGAACGAGAGTTCCACTGTTCAAGAATCTACTC
Organism: Trionymus perrisii; assembly: GCA_900050545.1. NCBI lineage: Eukaryota > Metazoa > Arthropoda > Insecta > Hemiptera > Pseudococcidae > Trionymus > Trionymus perrisii. The sequence goes on along the minus strand of FIZV01001637.1, from coordinate 11,429 downwards.
CGGTGGCAACTGATGAATCTAAGGATGAGAGTTCCACTGTTCACGAATCTATTCCGGTGGTGACTGATGAATCTAAGGACGAGAGTTCCACCGTTCACGAATCTATTCCAGCGACGACTGATGAATCCAAGGACGAGAGTTCCGCCGTTCACGAATCTATTCCAGTGACGACTGATGAATCCAAGGACGAGAGTTCCGCCGTTCAAGAATCTATTCCAGTGACGACTGATGAATCCAAGAACGAGAGTTCCACTGCTCACGAATCTATTCCGGCGAGTGAAGAATCTAAAACCGAAAGTTTCAACGAAAGCGAATCTGTTTCAAGCATTGATAAATTTGAAAACGAGAGTACTACTACTCGGAGGTCCGTACCGGGTTTGGAAAATATTCCCGATTTTAATAAAAATTACAAGGACGAATGCGATGAAGTTGTCGAATCGAATGTTACTCCGGCCATGTCAGTACAGTCAATTATGAACGATACGATTCCTAATTCATCGAATGCTACCTTATCGACTGAAAAATTCGTAGAAGAATCTATCTATGTAGCTTTCAATCCTTCGAGCTTGATGTTATCCGTGACTGAAATGGTTGAACCAGCTTCGAATTCCATTGATAACAACGCATTGAATCGTTTAGAAGAGTTATCTCTATCTGTCCATTCTCAAAGAGGCGAAACACCTCATGTGATTTCGTCACCTACCACAACTTTAAGTGAAGAAAATATAAAGGAACATGATTACGCAATGGTCCACGTTACTAATGCAGAAGAACCTGTTAGTGAACTTGTTAAAGATCCTATTAGTGTTCCTTCGGTGGAAGAAATTTCAAAAGAATCTGCGACGGAAAACATAATTACTTCAGATTTCGATGAAATTGTTGAAGAACCTAGCGCAGCACTAACTAACATCATGCCCTCTGAAGAAACTGCACAAGAACCTTACACACAAAAAGAAGTACAAGAATCTGAAAGTGCATCGACCAATACTCCCTGTGGCGAAGAAATTGCCAAAGAACAGGACAAAACACCGGTTGATGTTCCATGCACCGAAAATATGTCAAAATCTAGTATCATATTGCCCCTTAATGATGAGCAGATTTCGAAGAAATCACGATCCTCAAATACTTCTACTCAGTCTGCGAATTGTTCGTTACGTAAAAGAAAATCGCGTTTGAATGGCTCTAATGAACAAAACATACCAGTCGATTTGGCGAATCTACCTTCTTCACCGCCTAGCGCACAGCAAACATCGCTTAATAAATCTTCCGCTCCGATATCTCATCCCAACGTCATCCAACCTCATGAAGAGTCTATTGCGTCAAACGCTCTCGCATCGAGGTCAAATTATTCTCTGCGTTCGAGAAATTCACGTTCATCCCTTGGTCAAAAGTCCCTCGAACCTGTACCTACCGTTGCTCAAAAATCCTCCGAACCTGTACCTAATACTTCTGCTCTTGCTTCTGTTCAAAAGATTTCAGAAGAACCTGTGCCTAGCACTTCAGCTGCTTTGAATAACAATCGATTCGACGATACCGGTGATGCACTTTTCAATTTCTCTAATTCGATGAACGACATTCCTTCGAGAAATTTTACCGAAATTCCTACACAAACTGGAAGTTATTCCTCGCGTTCTAGGAGTTCATCTTCGTCTCAGACGCTTGGTTCAAAAAGCTCAGTAAGCGTATTTTCGATATCGAAAATCGGCCGTCGTTCATCCGCTCCCAAAGAATTCAAAGTACCTCAGGTACCGAAAATTGCACCAAAAAAGAAAAAAAAGTCTGATTCGAGTTTCAAACACTTACCATCCCGACCAAATTTTCCGAAATTCGATTTTTACTGTAATAAAAGATTTTACGATTATTTGACGAGTAAAATGGAACCTAAATACGGTATAAGGACCAATAATAAAGCTGTGGAACTGGCTAAGTACATTAGTGAAGTGGTAAAAGAGGTAATCGCCATGAAGACCGGAAGACAATCACATTTTGATCGAAGAAATGAAAAAAGTTTTATTCAAAGCGGGTATTGTTACCACGCATTATTAATTACTCGTATAATGGGTCGTAACAATACCCGCTTTGATAATTTATAATTTTTATGTTTTGCTTCGATTATTTACCGCCTTGGTTCCGCCGAAAAGCCATTCCGATGTATCGCCCTGTTGGTTGCCCTCCGAATGTAGAATTTGATGTAACAATTGTGTTTGACTCGATTGGTTAATTAAATAAGTAGAATATTATTCATATATCATAAAAGAAAATAATATCGCATATTTTCGTGATCGGTGATGGTGCCATGACGTTTCTTAATTTTTAAAGAAAAATTGTAAACATTTTTTATGATTATTCTTTTTTGTATGTTTTTTTTTTCTTCAGACTATGTCCAAGAGATGAAAGTTCTACATAGTCAATTGTATTTTATTAGAGTTGAAATATATAATATATCTTTAAAATTGTAATTAATGCTATTTTACATCTTGATGAAGTTGTGCGTTGTACAGTCATCGAGTTTTTTATATTGCACGAGAGTACATTATGTAGGCCTTTGTACGTGGTACGTGGGATGATGTGTAATAGGATGAAGCCTGAAGAGGAGGCGTTGTTTTTCAAAAACATTATAACTAGGTATTGTGGCGAGAAGTGATCGTATCTTTCAATGGTACTCGACGACCATACCATTGTGAATACATGCGTACAGCGTAGGCTAACACGTACGTATCGAAAACTACGCTGACTGTGGGAGACAGAAACGAGAAAGGGGATGAAAATAGAAGAAAAAAATTTCCAATTTATGGCACCGAACGATATGGCGCGTAAAACGATTCTCTGTACTCGTGAAAGTGAAATTTTCGCCTATGTAAACGAAAAATTCTATCTAGTGTGAATAACGAATTCACAAAATTGGTACGTAGATGTAGGATATAGAAAATTTCAATCAACAAATAGATACGAGTATGCCTGTAACTGAGTGTGATGTGGTTCAAACGATAGTACTCCACATTGGACCCACCTCCTCCCAAAACTCCCTCCTTCCCCTTCCGTATCGATCGCAACAAGGGTGTTGATCACCCCTAAAAATCAGTAATTCAAGAAAAAAAATTGTATTATGTATTTATTTGAATATTTGTCCCTAATGATACACGAGTAAGAAAAAATTATATACTTATGCAGTAATAAAAGGTAATTGAATTTAGGTAAACACATTGAATATGAACTATGAAGTAGCACTTAATTGTAACTCACGTTTTACCAGGAATTTGGTAGTAAACCTTTATTTTCAATGTAGACATAATCAACATTATAAGTAACGAGATAAACTTAACAATTTAAACTAATAACAGCAAAAACTCCGAAAAAAAGAAAAAGTATTTACATTCCTGATAAAATAAGTGAGTACTGAGTAGCTGAACAGGCATAATTGACGTTACGAGTAACAAGTTGAACTTAACACTGTGAACTAGTAACAGAAAAAACAAAAAAATAAAACAAAACAATTATCAACATTCTTAATAAAATAACTGAGTAGGTAATTAGCAGTAAGAGTAGGTAACCCTTATAGGTAACAAGAGGTACTTACAACTACACAATTGACAACGATTTATCTAAATTGATGGAAGTCCTCTAATGAGTAGTTAGGAACACGAGCAGAAGAATACACATTTCCTAATACAGAAGCAGAAGCCAAAGAAGAAATAACGTTAGTACGAAGAGGGAAACTTTTCTCCGCGTGCGAGCGGTGGAAATTTAGCACCGACAAGAACTATAAGAAATAGAAGGTATACAACCAGAACAATACTCATTTAATACAGCTTCAGTGATGTTCTTCTTTAGAGCCTCGATGCCACTTGGTGATTGATGCAACCCGTCTCTAGACAGCAATCGATGATTTAGGAAGTCGTGGTCTGTGAATGTGCTCCTGGTCTATATAACGTAGTATATGCGGGAACTTGGAGGCGAGAAAACACAAATGAACAAAATATGACACACTTAAAACTTGAAACTTTTATTACTTGAATAACAGTACGAGTACGTTCAAAATCAAGACAAAATTACGCACATTTATAATTCTAGAAAAAAATGATTTAAAAAACGGAAAAAATTTAATCAATTATTAATTACATATAATTATTAACGTAGGTACTTGATAAAAAATCTAGAAGAAAAATATCGCAGAAATAGTAGGATAATTTGTAATGTCAATAAGACTTGTTCGTTAGTTTAGTGATTGGTCTCATAATTTCCTGGTAATTCGGAATGAACTTACTGTACATGTTAGTCAGTCCGGTTAGCTGTTGGATTTGTTTCGTATTTTTTAGTACTACGGCTCTATGTTTTTTCGAGTACCTAGTGTTTGTTTTTGAACTTTTCTAATTTTTCTATCTTTCTATCCTGTTTACCTATTTTGTTATGATCTATTACATACCCTAGGTGTTATATTTTGTGCTCGAAAAATTTAGATTTGTTGGCGTTTAAGGTCAATCCCGCGTTTAATATACGTTCTAACACTTTTTTTTTTAATCATTTTGAGGTGTTCTTCGAATGTCTTACTCTTTATCCTGACGTCGTCTACATATTTTCCTGCATTCTCTATATCCTCTAGCAATTCGTTAATCATTTTTATGAATTCTGCAGCCGCTGTTTTCACTCCGTATGGCATTCTCGTGAACTCGCACACCTGACCTGTAGTTATAGAAACAAATTTGCAAACTTTTTAAATTTCTCAAAAATTTGAATAAATTATAAAAGTTGATCCAACATCAGAAAATCATCAGGATTTTTAAACGACTATTAATACTTATTATGATTTTGAAAATTTGTCAATTTTAAAGATTCACTTGATTCTTAAAATTTTCTAGTTAAAAAACAAATAGCAAAATTTTGCAAAGAATAGTTAACCTGAAGCTCAAATGAAAAAAAAATCAGTTTTTCTGAGGCAGTTGCTATCTCTGATCGGCCAAATGAGGTGTTGTTGATACATAGGACGAACACGTTAATAAAATTGCCTACCTGAAACGCCGTAAATTTTCACTTGGGAGATAGTTGAAGCGTCACCTAATGTTTTAAAATGAAGTATTTTGAAATTGGAAAAATTGAAATATTGAAATCAAAAATTATATGCACACTGAGTCTATAAAAAAAAAATACTTACCTATGAGTATCTATTTTAAATTAATTTCAAACATTACTTAATTAATGCAGTGAAATCAATAGGCGAAAAAAGCAATAGACGAAAAATCAAACAGCTCGTCACACTCGTACTATAATGAATGAGTTAAATTTAGTATGGCAATTGAACCACATTTACTGATAATCAGTTTGCAGTTTGCCATTATATTTCAGTGCTAAAAATTCGTACCTCTATTAAATGCTACATAGATGACAAGAGTGACGATGGTTCAATATACCTTCAGTTACGTGCCAGTATAAGTACGTACGTACACAAGTAGACATACGAAAATTATTTCTTTGTTGATATCTTTTTACAGCCCCACTTAGGTGTGATTTTTGGGTATTTTTAAATTTCTCTTACTTGAAAAGTCGGTTTTGCGTGAGAGTTTTTTTTTCTACCATCTTCGTACTAGCCTGTAAAAAAATGAAGAATAACAAAATACAGAAAAGAAACAAACCCGAGTTATATCTGGTTCAATTCTTCTTTGATTCCATTTCATTCCTAAGTAAACAGCGATAACAAAATATACAGGAAAGAAACAAACCTCAGTTGCGCTTGGTTCAATTCTTCGTTTATTCCATTTTGCTCACAATTGAGCCCCCACCCCCAAGAGAGGAACTAAAAAGTCGCCCATACACACTAAAATCAACTTTTGCTATTACAAATCGAAAATGCTAAAAAAATTTGAAATTCGACCAAAGGCCACATACCCCTCTTACCACACCAGAGCCTTTACAAAGTTTCTGAATTAGAACACGTAAGCAACACAAGAAAAAACAAATATATTACCTACTTTAAATTATTAAATAAAAAAAAACACAAGTACAACCAAAAAAAAAACAAGTCTGTACACTAAAGCACCGAAGATGGAAGTCCAATTTTTTTCGACTTCAAGATTTTCATAGTTTATGAGCCTACAAGTGTCAAAAAATCAAAAAACGTAAAAACCTCAGAGTTGAAAAAAATTTGACTTCCATCTTGCGTACAGAAGTAGTACCTTGAGAGTTCATGAATTAAATCGAAAAAAAATGTAGAGTTTTTTAAGGAAGCATGTCCCCCCCCGCCCCCCTTTATTCATCAACAACTTTTGATTTGATCTCGGATATGGATGTTTTGCTGAAACTAGTGAAACTGAACAAAGCTAATAAGTGATAATTTAAAGAAAATTTCAAACAAAAGAAATAAATTCAATAAAAAAATTTCGACCGCGAACGACCCTAACGTCCTCTCGTATCGTTTTGAAAGTTTGAAATCGTTCATTAAATGACCTTCTGAGAGTTCAGTTTATCCTTATCACGCTTATCACATACTTACTGATAACCACAAATTTAAAATTCGTGTAAACTTTCTTACTTTATTAAATCTTCTTGATATACATCGTAAATTTTGCAAGTATTTATTAGAAATATATGCCAATATGTCGATGGTGTACAGAGCAGCGGTTTCAGTTGGGGACAGAGTTGTTCCAAAAGCTCTTCAACCATTATGGCAGCATCCTGCAGGTAACAAGTTTTACACATGGCTGTGTTATAATTATTATCTTATTTCATTGCTATACCTTTAATCGTATTTTTGCAGGTCCAAAAACTATTTTCTTTTGGGCTCCAGTATTCAAATGGGTAAGTTTAATTTTTTTGTAGAAGTACTATAATCCTGGGTTCAATTTACTTGTGAAATTTGGAGTAAAAGCATTGAAATATTTGCCAAGTAAAATGTGTTTTTTGTTTAGGGATTAGTTATTGCAGGAATTGGTGATTTACAAAGACCAGCAGAAAAAATCAGTATTTCTCAGTCTTCCGCTTTAGCTGCCACTGGTGTCATATGGTCAAGATACGCCTTAGTTATAATTCCGAAGAACTGGAGTTTATTCAGCGTCAATGTTTTTGTTGCTTTCACTAGTATTTATCAGCTGAGCAGAGCTGTCAGGTAGTTACTTTGAAGATACTTTGAAGAAATTTTTTCCATCAGTGTTATCTTGCAAAATTTTCGTTCTGTAACATTTTGGAAAATGTTGACCTAGGTATCAACAATCATTGAAGGAAAAGGAAGCTCAATAATGCAGACGGTGAAAAATTAAGAAGATTGTGTTTGGTTTTTATTTGTCGACTGCCGAACACAAATTAATAATTTCCTCGAAATACTCCGGATGCTTCCAGGAATTCCAATATTTTTGAATTTTTTCGTTTAATTTTAAATAATGAGGTTTGTGATTTTGTTAAGTACCTATCTAATTCAAAAGTTTAGCGTGGGAAAGTTACTATTTACCTAAGTATATTATTTTTGATCTGTTAATTGTTTTTTTTCTTCTACTTTTTCTAGTTTTTCTATTACAGTTACCAACACCAGTAAATCAATTTATTTTTAGTACAAACATTAATAAAAAAAAAATTTATTACTGTCAGAAAGTGCTCGACTTTGAATAATTTTTAGTTTTGGTTTTATTAGAAATATTGATCAGATCGGATCAGATGATCAGAACGTAAACTAAATGCAAATAAAAATAGCTAGTGTAACTGTGTAGTGTGTAAGCTATTATTAGCAAAATTTCATTCAATTCAATACATTCAATGCAAGAAGAATGGAATAAAAAAAAAAAATTATAATTAATAATAATATTCACGGAAACAGCTATGCAATGCGCAAAGCACGACGCACGTAAATTCTTTTGTCCAAAAACTGGTACAAAAAAACAAAATATAGGTAAATTCTTTCTCACCTACTTTGTCGCCATATGATATGATGATAAACTTGAAAGTTTGAATTGATAACAAAAGTTCAAAAGCTTGCATGCGACGTGCACAAGAACTGTTTATGGTTAGTTAAACTTGTGATTTTGATTTTTTTTAAAACGGACAAACGTGCGCTAAAAATGTGATGCGATGGCTAACCATCTTTCTTGTTGAAAATACTCGACTCGCGTCGCTTGTAACGAATAAATCGTGCTATTGTTCTGCATAATGTAATTTTTCGAGGTTGTATGATTTTCGAACGTTTTAGTTAAATTACTAAGTCACTTTTTAACTCATTATTTCGTATAAGTTTTAGTTAGCCAATTCGCGTATTTTTAGAAAATTTCCTGCGTTTACTGTACAGTTTTAGAAAATTTTTATCTTATGTCAAGACTTGCGGTCATATTGATTCGTCAACGATTTGGGTGAGTAATAATTCTCATAACTTATCGGCTTTTTAATATTTACTTCATACATTTTCCATTACTACCAGTTGATTAGAATTATTAGTACTATCAACATATCATAGATTGAAAATAATGTTTGTCAACTAGAAATATGCCAAACCCACTGTTTTCATTGTTTTGCAATATTGCAATTCAACATTCGCGTTAGTTGGAGAATAGAGTAACGTTTCCTCCATCGCATTAATTTACCAGTCATAGTCATTCGATCAAATTATTTGATTTTGTGGCTCGATTTTTGCCTTCGCGATGTAGCTGTATTTTTCACGAAGTATTAATACCTGTTATATTTGGAAATGCTTCAATATTCAGAACAGTACCTATTGTTTTTGTTTTCAAATGCACGAGATGTATGGAAGAAGGGTGTAATCAAAGGGTATTGCCGGTATTGGTTAGAGTCAACGTTCGTTGTCCTTCTTGTGGGAAGGGGTGGATTGAGGTAATGAGGTACGTACGGGTGTGAAATTCATCTCCAATGCAAAATGCCATAATTATTCCCTTGTGGTCTTGAATAGTATGGTAGTTGAAGTTTACAATATTTTTGGAGTTATTTCGAAAAAAAGTAAACAAATAGGCATTAGGCAAATTATGTACATTGTGTGTATTGTGATTGTGTAGTATTTTAGAATCACGCTTCTCTGTTTTGAATTTGTTAGTTTTTTCAGTATCTACTCAAAAATTCTCATCTTTTTCAATTCAACAATCCTAAATAAATCTTTATTTGAGAAACTATGAAAAATGGTGGAAAATTTCGTATGAAGTATTGTGTACCGTCTTTTAATTTTTTTTTTTTTTTTTTTTTAATTCAACGATATTTAAATGTCGAAAAATGTTTTAAAAATTATTAAAATTACGAATTACGAAACATGGCCTATCCGTTTTTATTCCAAGCTCAAAAATGTTCCATGTCAGCTTACAGCAAAAATGTCTTGAAAATTCAAAACAGCTTTGTATTTTAAAACAATAATACGAGAAAATTATGCAAATAATATTGCGGAACAGTTTAAAAATGAATTTCTACCAAACAATACAGTTTAAAGATTTTTGTTTTGGAAACGAGCTACAATTTCGAATTAATTTTACATAACTACGTTTGAAACTGTATAATTTAACTACTTCCATAGCCCTCTTATATTACTCCTTACTTTCGGCAAATATTTTTGATGTAAAATGAATTAAAATGATCTTAGGGTAGTTATACAGATGACGAATAATGAAACGCATTAGGAAAATGAAATTGGCGGCAGATGGTCGGATACATTTTATTATTTTATTTTAAATAACAATTTTATTCTTCATTTTGAATCGATTGGTTGTTGATTTTCGGTGATTTTTATTCAGTATGTCGATATGCCAATATCGAAAAACCGAAGACTTGAGTTTGATAATTCCAAAGAAAGTACTCGTACTTCTTTATCACAAAATTAATGGAAAAAAAATCCGAATAACTGTAATTTCAAATATCCTTTTTGAATATCTTATTAAGCCATTCCTTTTCGTCTTGTGCTAAGCACGTCGTAAGCTAGATATGTAATATACGACTCGAACGAAATTCAAATTGACGCAAGCCATGTTGAGTTTCAAAAGCTAACATATTATCGTCAGTTGTCAAACAACCGTATTAGAACAATTGCCGCAAAAAGGTAGACAGCATAGGCCGCCATTACTTCATCGAACAACGTAACATCCTCTGTGCACAATGCAACAAAAACATATATACCTATTACCAGTCAATGAACTTTTTTCCAACTCATTTATGCGCTTTTGTTTTCCAACTGCCTCATCCTATCGTCATTTGGTTTGGAAAATTTTTACCAAGACTTTAAAATATTCAATGTTTTCTATAGTACGTACAAATAGGTAAACGTTACCATATGGATAAAAAAAAAACACAATCATTGAATTCTTTTCATATGGGTTGGACATGAACGCAGGTCATAACCGAACAATGCGAATTGTTTAGTCCATTTAATTCACATACTACTCTGTACCAAAAATCAATGAAAAATTCATACCGGTGAAATAAACCGACAAATATGCAGGTATCGTTCCAAGCCTACGATTTGTAGACATTATAACTATTTGTATACATCCGATTCGTAAATATCCAGTCGTTATGTAATAATTGTAATAATACACAGACGACTACGCAATTTCAGTCTCGTGTTTTCTCTCCGCCACTTCGACTTCATATCAGCTTGTAATTTGTAAATACGAGAAAACACTTTCATTGTGACCGTGAATAATATTCGATGAACTAATAAAATTAATGTATTATTACAGTCGCAATTGGGGCAAAAAATTATCTGTACGATCGAAAGTTTAAAAATCACCTTATGATTAATTCGTAATCTGGGACGTATTTAGAAAAAAAATGAGTTGCAGTTCTATTTAGTTGAAGATACCCTTTTATGAGGCTCCACTCTTTCCAAAAAATTTCCTCAAATCTGTATCTGGAGCTTCAGTTGGAAAATTATTCAAATAAAAGTTGTAGATTGAGATCCTCGGAATGTTGAGGAATTTTTTTTAACCCATTTTTTCGTCTATAAATAAGAGGTAATCTTCCTGAGAAGAAAAAAACAGTGATTGAAAGGCCTTTCATTGAAAAGTTTTTTAATCTATTTCAGATATTTTTTTTGGACTGATTTCAAAAAATTGGAAATTTTTTCCCCCAAAAAATTAAGAAGCATTTTTCATCAATAATGAGATAATTTTTTCGTTGAAAGAGTGTGTAAAAAGCGAAGTGTTTTTCCCTAAAAGAATATCTCCAAAAATTTTATAAATAGGTATTTTTACTCCAAAAAAATCTAAGGTATTTTTTTTTATAAAAAATTGAGATTGTTTCTCAAGAAAAAAATACTATTAACTATTTTTTTCTCTACAAAAATTAGATATTTTTCATTCCTTCACAAAATTGAACGATTTTCATTCTAAAAAATTTAAGAGATTTTTTCAGCAAAAATTCAAATTTAAGAAATATTTTTGCTCCATTTTTTTTTTTTTTTTTTTTTTTTTTTTTTTTTTTTTGAAATAAAAAGAGTTCGGGAAAATAAAAATTACAAATAA
>FIZV01001628.1:0-10059 GCA_900050545.1 Trionymus perrisii | reverse complement strand
GAGATTATTATTTCGATGAAAAAGGGTTGTCATGATAAAAATATGGCGCTTGTTAAGTATTTATTTTGTAACAAGAAATGGCGAGAAAACACTAAAAATAAAACCACTTATTATGCTAAATACCCATATTTTTACCATTAAAGGCTATTTTGATTGATATAATTACTCATCTTCGGGTACTTACACATATGTATATACAAATACATTTATACGTAACACTAGTCAATATACTATTCTATAAACATTACTTACCTCACCCTCTTACAGCAACCTTTGGCCATTACATCGAAAGTGAACGAAAAATGGAGGCGATTAATTTGCATACTAATATTGTAATCGTTTTCAAGAGCTAAAAGAATAATTTATGAATCTCAGGTCGCGAGCTACGCTTGCACGACAAAAAAAAATACTCAACGCTGGCTATTGGATGGATTAATGGTTTTGATGGGAAATTGGGTGAGTATACAATACACAGTATACCGGGTACCTTACGCACTAGTATACCATATCATATATCCGTGAATCGCATCCCCGCATAGGCAGGGGGTAGGCAGATACGAAACGAAATATAGGTACTATATAATCTAAATAAAAACTTATAGGATTTATCATATCTGTCTAAAGTCGAGAAACGTACGAAACGATCATTTTTTTATTAATTTTTTGTGAGCTGCCGGCTCTCCGAGGTCCCGCAACTGCCCGCTTGCCCGATCTCTCCATTTCATACAATATACCTATACGAGTGTACTAATTCACCTACGCAGGGCATTTTTTAAACAAAGCTACGCGATGGGTTTTTTCCTGAACAGAAAAAAAAGGTACTATAGGTACGTGCTCGTTTTACGTTCGCGACGAGCGTATAAAAAAATACCGAAATTAAATAAATAAAACGAAATAAAAACCGAAAGAGACACACAGGTCGCCATTATGTTACTGAGGCGGTTATTAAATCAGTTACACACATACACACCCTCACACAGACGACAGCGTTCAAAGCTCATGTTGTGGTGCCGCGCGCGGCAAGAAATTATAAGCACGTGCTGCATCTCAGAGGAAACAGCGGCGAATCGAATATTTACATTGACGAGACGACTTTAAAGCTTTTCTTTCCCCTTTTTTTTCACGTAAGAGACGTGGATCGAATGTGACGAAGGCAGTCGTAACGACGATTTCAGCCTTCGTTTTTTCACTTTTCGCCCGCTGAAGAAGGAAAAAAAAGGCAAAGGAAGCTCTGCGAATACATATTGAAAATGCTGTGTTGCCGTTTATATCTCATGTGCCATGTACGCGTTTACTTTGTTATTGCTGAGTCGAAATTATTTTTACATTCGAGCCGCATGCTTCGTCCATTAATACGATTATTGAATAAATTTACTCGCCTTTTTACACGCTTGCAATTTCTTTTATTGTATTTTTTGGCTACGCCAGTGCGACGAGCGACCATACGATTTCACTATTCTCATATGTGTGCATATAACAATATCGTCCTTTCCAATATACGTGAATATATTCCATATTCTATCTTATCTTGTATGTATGTACGCGAGTTGCCATTTCAATTTACATTCCTCATTGCTATAACTGTAAACCTACACATAAACCCCTCCAAAAAATTCTCCAAAAAAGAATATAAACATGTCCTCTACCCCGACCCAAATGAAAACTCTTGTGGGAAAACTAAATATTTGTGTACCAAGAAAAAAAAATGTCCAACAAAATTTTTGAAGCTTTCAGTAAGAAAATGTCCTGATATAATTAAGAAACCCGCCTCCCTTTGCAATACCACTGACTTAAACGAAAACAAAAACTCTGTTCTGCAAGCTAAATTGTGTACTGAAAAGAATGACATATCAAAACACTTCAACTTCGGTAAAAAAAACAATAGTCTTCATAAATTCGGCTAAAAAGCACTGAAATATATATATATATGAAAAACCAGCCTCCCTCTGGATTTACGATTTTTAATTTAAATCAACTCTTGAAAATTTCATTATTTTTTAGACCAAACGTTATTACCGCAAAGGTTTGGTATACGAGTATCTATCTACTTTTGAGTACATCTACATCTGATTTTTTATCGACAATTTTTGTTTCATCGAGGTGTTTAGAAGTGCGTACAACTGACAAATATTGAGTGAAAAATTTAAAACGTACCTGTATCATTTTTTAAATTGAATGATTACTTTGGTCCAAGAAATAAAAATACAAAAATCTTGAGTTCAGAACTTTTTACTATCTTGACAATCAATTACAAAACTACATTTTTTGTAAACATTTCAAACTACAACTTATTTTATCCATTAAAAAAAATAAGATACATTTTTATTTATTCGTTATAGTAAGCATAGATTAACCTATTTACATAATAGATAGCCCGCCCTTGTGAAAAATAAGTCTTGCTCTGCTTTATAGTCCATTTTGATCAATCTTTTTTTTTTAAAGTGGAGTTGTACAGTTTTGTGAAAGAATGCGTCATAAATGCGCATACGCAGAGCATGTTAAGTCTGCATCTTTCCACTTTTCATCCTAAAGAAACCACTACGTAACCGGGATCTCTGAAATAGCTCCATAACTGGACGAAAAACGAGCCCCTTTTCAATAAAATTAGATATAGGTTAATCTATGTTATAAGTCTTTGGTATTTTTCCATCATTGCAAAGTACGAAGTACTGGCAATCCATAACAAATAGCGATGACAGCAGTGGACAAATGCCACCATAACTTTGGAACCAGAGTGGAAGCACCTGAACCTGGTTGTGGTGGTTTTTCCGTTTGTGGTTTATCGTTAGTTGGTTTATCACCATGTGATGAATATTCATCTTTTATTCGTGCCGACATCTTATTTCGATTTTCAATTTTCTTTGTTGCGGAAGTATACAAATTTTTGACGGTTGAGATGAATTCGCCGTACTTGTTTTGATCCAGAGAGTTGCATTTGGTTTTCAGTTCTTCAACCTGAAAAATGAAATGATATCGATCGCATTTCTCTTTTTGTTTAATGAGAAGTTTCTAATTTAGAAATGAATTTACCAGTTGTATTTGTTGAGGTGTTTTTATGCTGTGTTTTATAGATGCAATCAATTTTTCTACTGAGAAAACACCACCTGTGTTTGTTTCGCTGAAATAAATAATTAGGTATGCTATTACGTGGAATCCGCTTAAATTTGCTTGCATCTTAAATCTTCAAAAGTTTTAAAAATGAACTTACTGCATATTTGAAATTTCTTCTGAGGCGAGTTTGAGTATCGCATTTACTGTTGGTATTTGCCCTGAGAATGTTGCGGTAATATAACGCGCATCTTGTTTTCGAATTTCATTATTTTGCGGATCGATTAATTTTTTCAAAAATCTTTGAAATAAAACATGTATTAAATTGATTAATGAAAGAAAATTTTTAATCTGGAATTTTAGATTAGAAAGCAAATTAATTTACTTCTTAGCGACGTCTTCGTCCGTAATGCATGATAATGCCATCAAAAGTACATTTTGATCATAGCTGATATCAGTTTTCTTATACGTGTCCCATAATTTGTCGAAAACTGTTTGTGCATCTTTGGAATTCCGTAAAGCATTGCAATAGACTACTTTTTTCAAATCTGGTTGAATTCTTTTGAAGGAATAGACATTGTAGATTTACACCAGACTGCATGTAACATACTTTTTGAAGCTTGTATACACTCACTTGCTAAGATCGGCTTCATTATTTTTGTACTCATCCAATGATTTCTGAATGCAATCTTCTATACCTATGTAACATGCCAAACTCAAAAACATTGGTTTCACAATTTTTTCGACGTGAGTGTCTGCAATATTGATTTTAAAACCAAATCTTTCATACGGATTTTTGAGTAATGTGCGAATGTATTTCTGCAATTCAGAAAATTGTCATTTGTTTCAGTAGTTGATAGTACGTACCTTTGTAATGATATTGTATAACCTGTTTCCAAATGAAGGAAACATACTTTAATGAATTCTTCATTCGGTGTACCCTCTGTTTCAGATACTAGTCTATTCAAAGATGAAATTGCAGAGTACCATGCAACCATATCTTTCTCTTTTGAGATGTATGACATCAGATGTAAATGAATGAAGAAATTCAGTACTCCGTCATGAGCTAAAGCTGCTGTGTCGTCAATTAACTGAGCCCTGTTTAAAACGTGTATTTTTTCATGGTCTTCATTTAGTTGAACGAGTATCATGTGCCAATTTCTCAAATCGTAGTTCACTCTATAATATCCTGTTACAATGTTGTAAGTATGAGTAATATCCGTTGAAATTTTTGGAAAAAAAATGTCCTATCTGTACCTGAATGTTGTAAATTAAATAATACCCAGTCGGAATTGGGAAACCGTCCAGGTAATTCTGTAGGCTTATCGGCGAATGACCATTGAGTGGGCTGGGTGTTTGAGAATTTGAGTTCAGACTTAGTTGTATAGGTTAAAGGTACTATCCACTTCTGATCAGGCAATCGTTTAGGAGCTCTTGGAGATCTATAAGTACTCTAAACAGGAATTGCGAAAGGGGTTAATAATTTATGATTATGATTCCGATGAAAGATTTGAGTTCAGAAATCTCATCAACCTGTCTGACTGTGACTTCACCATGGTGGTAGCAACGAGTTACATTGATGATAGGGAATCCAATATTTTCTGTCCAAGTTTTCATAATGTCAGAAATAGAATAATGTGATGGAATATTGGTCAAATCGTGACTTGATGCCTTATCGAATGCATCGAATAGAATTTGTGGTGTGACAATTCCATCATAATTTTTTCGCCTGTGCAAGATTTCTTAGTCATTAGGTTCGAATATCAAAGTGATTGAACGTATGTATTTTAGGGATGTTTAACGCGCTTACCCGTTTTCTAAATAGTCATGCAGTGCACTTCGGAAGGTATTTGGGGATACGATGTGCTCAAACATTCTTATTACAGAACCAGCTGCAAATTTAAACATGTGTAGGTAAATGGTCTCATAATTTTTCTTCATCCTATCGATCTTTACCTTTATCGTAGCTGATGACATCGAATGCACCTTTTATTTGACTAAATTTATTTACTCGGGAGGTGATCGCGCGTTGGACTGCTATTTCATTCCATAAAGCGTATTGCAAAGTTTCAACTACAAACATTTGTTCTAAATTCCAGGATGGTTCAACCTTTAAAATGAAGTATTAAATTGATAGAATAAATTACGTTGATTTTGTTGAAAATTTGTACTTAGTGTAGGGGCTCAAATAATTACTTAATAATTTACCTTGGCCGCAGCGAAATTTTCGAAATATGTCGCAAAACCTTCATTTAGCCATAGGTAATCCCACCATGCCGGAGTAACCAAGTCACCGAACCACTGATGAGCAAATTCGTGAGTTATAACTTCTGTTACTGCTGTTTTATGTTGCTCAATGCTCGTTTTTTCGTCCAAAATAACATATCGTTCCCTACATAAAGGAAGTCGCATCGTTATTCGTGTCGTTTGAATCTTATTTTCAAAAGTTATTTTAGTTACCTATATGTTGTCATTCCCCAATTTTCCATTGCTCCAGCATTGAAATCGGGAATAGCGATAACATCCAGTTTTGGTAACTTGAACTGTATTCCAGTAAAACCTTCTAATTGCTTTAATGCTTTGGAACTCTGTTGTAATGCGTAGGATGCTTGTTGTAAGGCATTTTCTCTCGCCAGTACGCGAATTTTGCCACTTGAGTCGGTTAGGTATGAATATTCAGACAACATAAAAGCCACCAAATACGTGGGCATGGGTGGAGATTGTTGGAATTTTTCCCATAAAAGATTTCCACTCATCGAACTAAAACGTAAATTGTGAACATAATTCGATCTAATCTTTCTGCGAAATTGCTGCGATTATGTGGCAATAAATTAACGTTAATTGGTGTTCAACACTTTCTTATCTTATAAGTTCGCAAATGTACTCCAAGTTGGTGTATTCAGTGTGCTCATGCAATTATGCTGCTCAGATAAGAATTGTATTGTGTCTGATGCGTGTTATCCTTGAAATATTTTTGTTATTTTGAACACCTACTTACTCTGATGGCAACTGGGCTTCTGAGGGCATATTACTGACTGCCAATTGATTTCCCGAACGTGCTATGAAAATAGTAAAAGCTGCTCTGAAACGAGGTTCATCGAAACAAGGGAATGCTTCTCTGGCATACGTTGGTTCAAATTGAGTGGTGGCCAACCAACTAGAAAAATACATACAAATTTCAGCATTTCATGGTACTCGAAATTTTTTCCTTTTGAATAAAATTGTCATGAAGTTTTTGCAGTATATCTACCGTTCTCATTTTGCAAACAGAGGGGGGAGGCGATTTGCAAAATATTCACAATTTGACATTTTAAAGAACTTTCAACATGAATTTTTTTTTCCAAAACATTACAAAAATTGCCCTTACAAAAAATTATTGAAATTAGGCACTTGACACCTGATAAATGATACATTTTCAGAGAATAAGGGAATAGAAGACGAGAACTGGTAGAGCCTGGAAAATTTTCCCACGAAGTCTAGATTTCCACTTTGTGGGATCTCAAAACTTGGATCCTTATTTGAATCAATAATTGAGAAATGATTCAATAAATTTATAAACGCGAGCGAAAAAAATATTTCAATTTTATCCAGTACTTACTTAACTTTACCATTGATCGTATACGAACTTCGATAAAATCCTCTCATATCATCGTTTAAAATTCCTTGAAATTCAATCGTAATAGTATAATCTGTATCGTATGCCAACGTTTTTGACGTTTCAATGATGAGAAGATCGTTGGCTTCATCAAATTTGTATGTACTTTCCAGCAGAAAAGTTCTTATCACTCTTACACTCTTAATTTCGAGTTTCTTGCTATGGAGGATTATTCGATTGGTTGAAAATTTCACGTGAACAGAAATATCTACTTTTCCAATATAGGTAAATTTTTTCAAATTTGGTACCATTCTCAGTTCATAAGATTTTGGCACCACTTCGTCAGTTAACCGATATATATCGGGTTCTTCGGATGTATGGTGGTGCGTTCCCGTTTCGTGCAAATTTGATAGGTCATTTTCAATATTTGTAACAAATGGCGATCCGTTTACACACACTATGCTTAAAAATAACCACAAAACTTTTAAACCAGCCATCGCGCTAACTGTACATTAAATCGAGACGGTTCGTAGGAATATCGGCCCAATATAATGAGTAGGTAAACTTATATAAGCGAGCGATAATCCTTCAATTACCTACTGATAAACCGTCTCAAAAGGTTTTACCGAATTGTAAAATAAGTAATTAAAGTTCCATTGTTTAAATATGATTCATTACTCACATAAGTGGTATTATTATGTTTTTTTTTCCATTTTGAGAATTGTAGATACTTGGCAACTTGAAATTTTCAAGTAGATTGAAGATAAAATTTACCAGTTTGCGTCAATAAAGCATCGAGTGTTGAGGTAACGTTTATACGAATGTGTGAAATGTGAATACGAGTGTTTCATGTGTACTTACCGTGTATGTACTGTATAGGTACAGTGTACTTTTGATACCTACTTTTAAAAATCAAGTTGAACAAGAAAAGTTCGTGTAAGATATGATTAGGTGAAGGTATTAGATGCAAATTACGAGTACGAGTATATTTATATTTTTTACGCGTTGATAAAAAAAACATGTATGTGTACTATGTACCTATGATTCATCATTAACGCAATGTGTAATGTGTAGCCACGTTCTAATGATTCATTCTTTACTCGTAATAGTTCATAGTTTGCAAAATATTTTCTGCATCAATGTATCAAAGTTCAATCTGGATTTTCGTCTCGTTCTTTTTCATTTTTTTGCAAAAGCGTCATACGCTCAAGTACCTTACCTACACTTCATACATTTTTTTACAAAATTAATTTTTTCATTCAAATGCAGGTTATGGTAAGTAAGTATGCCTTAATTTAAAAATTTGTTATACTCAATGAAAAAAAAGTTCCTAAAAAATGTATTAGAAGAAAATAGTTTTAAAAAATTTAGTTGCAATAAATGATGAAACTGATATAACTTGTACATAAGCCTAAAAGTAACAGAGGAAGTGAAGCGATGACAGCGTTGCTGGGTGACTTTGTATTAGGAGAGCGAACTACTGAAGGGATATTCAAGACATCATAAAAAATATCTTTTAGTACAAAACTGTTTTTATTATTTTCTTTTACGCGTTCCTTAGCTGAAGAACATGCTCGCTGGAGTAATTCTGTAAAGACGTTGTAATTTTGACCCAGTTTATCGAATTCAGCGTTCAGTATTTTCAACTAGAAAAATTTTAACAGCGAAATTACTTTGTAAAGTGTTCTGTAATGCTTTAGTATGTGTACGCTATAGTTGTACAAAGTTCAAATACTTACTATTTTTGTATGTTCTGTAGTATGCACTTTGGGTATAATTTTATGCAAAATTTTCTTCAAGGTTTGATGTTCGCCATTTTTCATTTTTCTGAAAGAGAAAATTTCAATTTGATATTATGTCAACGAATTGAAAACTAAGCAGACATAGTTAATATTTGTATAAATTTTACTCGATTTGTGGAATGCGTTCTTGAATAAATCTCAGCGTAGTAGTGATTCCAGTTGAAGATGATAAAATTGAATCATAAACATAATCTTCATCTAAGTTCGCAATGTATTCGTCGTTTTTTTCGAATAAATTTGATAGCAATCTAAGCAAAGCAATATAATTTTGATACGTACAATTTTTAGCTATTTGGATATAACCGAGACCAACTAATAAAAAATTTTATTTACACACAGTGTCTATCTTCGTAAATGAAGGCTCTGCACATTTTCAAAAATTGTGTTTTTAAAGCAAAATCCATTGGCCACATTCAAATTTTTTGTGTAACAACACCAATGTACAAAATGAAAAAAAGTTATTAATAACGCATTGGAATGCCTACCTCTGAAATTGAAGTAGTATTGTAGCAACAATAAATTCATGCCAAAAATAAAGCCTATCTTAATTTATTGAGGGGCACGAACTTGCAAGGATTCATGAAAATTGCAAAATTCCGTCAAGGTACAACATGAAACAGCGTGCAACTTTGTGAGAGGAACAAAAAAAGTAATGTGAAAAATTTGCCTGTCTTTGAAAATGAAGGGGCCGGGACACTTTAAACTTGGGGAACGCCAACTTCTAAATTTTCAAAATTCTATAGCGTTTTCATTTTCAAAGATGACAAGCTTTTCACAGAATCATTTTTGTTCCTATCAAGAAACTACAAATTTTTTAGATCACTGTCCCTTCAAAATTGAAGTAGACACCATATGTAAATGATTTTTTTTTTTGAGCTCCGTTATATTCAAATCTCGAAAATCTCTCCACTCCAGAAACACCATACATGTACATATGTAAAATGACTTGTAGTGTTTACTTTTTCAATATGTTTTCATTTCTGGTGCATCCAAGGATTTTCAATATGGTTATTTTCTCGTAAGCAATATCAGATGCACGATAAGTCGACATCAAATTTTCATAAACGGTTTCTGAATCTTGAATTTCTCTTAAAGCGGTACAGAAAACCACTTCTTTCAAGTCCGGCTGCACTCTAATGATGAGAAAATTCATTGTTACTCAATAATCGTGACCAAATCATCCTTATTATTTAGTCCCTTGATTTTATTTTTATCACGATGGAATATCGGACATACTTGCTAAGATCTTTTATGTTTGAGTTGTATTCCTGTAAAGCACTCTGGATGAAATTGGATAGGCCTACTTTACAAGCCAATTGCAGTATACTGGATTTTTTCATTTTAATGTGTTTATCGTCTGGTTCTAGTAACTGAATTTGTTTTGCAAGAATTTTCTGTGTGTACATCTGAATTGAGAAAATTTTGTCAAGTAGGTAATACTAATCAAGTATTTTTTATATAAACATGGTACAGAAGATAAAGTTGCCTAATGTGGACCTCTTCCCTTATAATATGGATTACATTCTACCTCAGCCACCTTGTGAGACCTTTAAGGTACCTATAGTAGAGTCAACGAAAGAATACAGTTCTCCCCTACTCGGCGGTTAAGGCGCG
>FIZV01001621.1:0-11557 GCA_900050545.1 Trionymus perrisii | reverse complement strand
ATTGTAAAAATTTGTCAGTTCTTGAAAAACGGGCAATTTTTGGAAATTTTGCAAGTTCAAAAATTATTAGATTATTAACAATTAACAATTTTTAAAAATCCGCAATTTTTGAAAAATCAGTAATTTTTGTGTAATACCTTTTGGGAAATTTTGCAATTTTAAAAATTATTGGATATTTAAAATTAATAATTTTTAAAAACTCTGCAATTTTTAAAAATTTGTCAGTTTTTGAGAAATTGGCAATTTTTGTGAATCAGGGAATTTAAAAAATACTGCAATTTTAAAAAATTTTGCAATCACATGTAGAAAATTCTGAAATTTTGAAAAATTTCGCAAACTTTTAAAAACTTGGCAAATTTTGAAAAACCAATAAGTTTTGTGAATTAAGGAATTTACAATTTGGGAAATTGGAAAATTTTTGAAAATTTTGTAATTTAAAAAATTATTGGATCATTGAAAATTATAACTCTGCAATTTTTAAAAATTTGTCAGTTTTTTGAGAAATTGGCAATTGTTAGAAATAGACAATTTTTAAAAGTTCTGCAATTTTGGAAAAATCAATAATTTTTGTGAATTAGGAAATTTAAAAAATACTGCAATTTTGGAAAATTTTGCAATTATTGAAAATTTTGCAATTTTTAAAAAATTTGTTAATTTTTGAGAATTTGGCAATTTTTAAAAATTTAAAAATTTTGAAAAATCAATAATTTTTGTTAATTTTGGGAATTTAAAAAATTCGACAATTTTGGGAAATTTGATAATTTTTGGAAATTTTGAAATTTTAAAAATTATTAGATCATTAGAAATTGACAATTTTTAAAAATTCTGCAATTTTGGAAAATTTTGCAAATTTTAAAAAATTTGTCAGTTTTTGAGAAATTGGCAATTTTGAAAAATTCCAAAATTTTGAAAAATCAATAATTTTTAAATTTTGGGAAACTTTTCAATTTTTAAAGAAATTGTCTGGTTTTAAGAAAAAGGCAATTTTTAAAAATTTGACAATTTTCAGAAATTTAACATTTTTTAAAAAATCAATAATTTTAGGCAATTCAATGATTTTTGAAAATGTGAAAAAAAATTGTTCTGAATTTCAAATCAATTACACTCGTAACACTCAATTTTATAAAATTGAGCAGTTCTTCAAAAAATTAAACAGCCCTGTCCACCTTTGAAAAAGTGACACTTTAATGTATCAACTTTCTGACTTCTCTATATTTTTTCTCTCAGATTCGCCACCGCAATATCGACATCTGAGGTTATGAATGATAATACATAATATTTTTTTTTTTTTTTTGTTAAAAAGTACATAATGACGTTTTTATAATATTATGATTATTGCAATTATTCAATATCTCGATTAAAATTTTAATTTTTCATCTGTATTTTTATTGCAGCGCTGAAGACTACGACGACGACGAATACGGTAAAAGTGAAACTGATTCAGATGAAGCTCGTTATCGTAAATCAATACGTGAACCGGTACGAAGGTCGACTAGAGCCAGAGTTACCAGATACGACAACGATTTCAGTAAGCATCGGAATTACATGTTTTACTTTTTTTCATGTAGAAATACAAATTTGAATGATAATTAACACAAAATCTTATTTTTTTTCGTTGTAGTCAACGACGACGATAGCGATGAAGACGACTTCGAGCCTAAAAAGAAAAAGAAGAAATCTCGAAATTCCGACTCGGACAGCGAAGAAGAAGATTCAACGTGGGGTAAAAAGAAATGGTAAATTTTTCCTCTCATCTTTGCATCGTATATTGCGTAGAAAATTGAACTAGATTAATTTTTTTTCTATTTTGCACATGTTAGAAACAAATATAGTCGCGCTCATAAATCATCTTCTTCGAAAAAGAAACGTAGAAGGGTAGTTTTCGATGGCGATTCGGACGAGGAGAAAGTACGCAAAGAAAAGAAACCGAAGAAAACCAGGGTATGGAGAATAATTTCATGCTTATGTACCTAATTCACGAGATGGCAATTTACGTTTAAAATGTCTTCCGTTGTAGATTACTTATGGCTTAGATGTCGAAGAAGACAATTATCCTCAACGCCGGACCCGAGGCAAAAAAATAAATTATTTAGAAAACCTAGGATCTGATTCGGAAGAGGTAATAAAAGTTACATTCTCGGTATCGACGCGACGTAGGACGTAACTTCATCAACATGTTCTTTCATCTCATTCCTCTTTAATTACAGGATAATAAAATCACTTCGAAATCACGTAAAATCTTGAGCGACGACGACGACTACGTTAACGAAGATGAAGAAGAAGATCATAAATCACCATCGAAAAGCGCCATTGGTGGTGCTGGAGATCACGCCGGCGAGAAAGAAAAACCATCCGGTTCGGTGCTCGAAAATGGTACGAAAAGTGACGTAGGCGATTGCGGCGATGATGCAAAAACCGACTCTGGCAGTTTACACGAGCTAATCGCCAGCAATAATACCGGAGTCATTCGGACGTACGGTAAAACCACAGCCACAGCTACCCCGGTTACTAATGTCGTCGCAGAGACGACCGGTGCTTATCAGAATTCGAAACTAGAACCGATACAACAACCGATATCAGACGCTAATGATTTGGCAGCTGCGAATAAATTGACCCCGCTGAGTATGCCACCGCAGATGACTCCTATGGTGGTGCCTCCGGCTGAACCTTTACAAGTTTACAGCGGTATGGTTAAAGAAGAAGGTAATCAAATGGCGCCGAAGAAAATGGACTGCACTAATCCTAGTCTGGAAGGAATGCAATCGATGGCGCAGAGTTTACCGCAAATGATGTCGTCACCGAGTAATTACTCGATGGCTCGCAAAATGATGCCAATACCCGGCGATGGCGCCCAGTACGCGCCTCCGAATCCGTACGGTGACGTAGGCATGGGCTATGAAGATGCTGCCGTACCCGAAGGCATGCCCGGACCACCGCCTCCTCACGTAATCACAGATACGCAGCATCCGTTGCGCGGTATACCACCTTCGGGACCTCCGGAGGGCGTTCGTTTAGGACAACCTAATCCAGCGCAAATGCAAATGGGCTCTAGACCGCCGCATTTACCTCCAGGTGTCGGACCTCCGCCCTATATGGGGTCAATGATGCCTCATAACCCGGTCGCAGCCATGATGCATCGCGGACCAATGCCACCTATGATGCCTATGTCTCCTCAGATGGCCGCTGCTATGCATATGAGAGGGCCCCGACCTCAACATGGGCCCGGTCCTATGCCAGGAATGCCTCCTATGGGTATGAATCAGTCGCCACCCAATCCTATTCCTAATCAACCGATGGAAAACGAACCGCCGCCGAAGAAACGAGGTGCTCGCGGTAAAGGCAAGAAACAACTCGAAATGGAACGCATGAAACGAGAAGCTGAGGCTGCAGCTGCCGCCGCTGCTGGCCAAGAATCGCCTAATACTACCTCAGACGAGATGATACCTTTGCATATGCTGAAACCATTGAGTGGCCCGGATATGAATCCGACTGCTGCGGCCGGCAGACCTCCTGGTGCTCCTGCCGGCGTCGCGGTACCCACTACCGCTTATAATAGCTCGCCGCCGCCAAATTTTGCCAATTATCCGCCTCCTCCCGGAGCTACGATGCCTGCATCGCCGAATCAGATGGCTAGATTACCATTTTCCACTGCTTCGTCGACCAGTCCAGGAGCAGTCACGTTGTCAGTCGGCAATAATCCGTCGAAACGCGTTAAAATCACACCTACCAGAATGCGTATGCCTGGCAGCAGTCCTACGAACGTACTAAGATTCCCTCCTAGGCCTGGTCAGCCGCCGCAAATAATGCACAGAGCACACCCACCGATGGACCCGTCTCCTTCGGGAGGTGGCCTCGTCACTGTGAACAGCAGCCCACTCACTAGTACCGAAAATGCACCCGCGGCTGCCCCTGGCACGCCACCCAATCCCATGGTGGGTGCCGAAGTAGACGCCAAGAAAAGACCACCATCGGCGTCGGCTCAGCCAGCGCCTGGATCCGAACAACATCAACAGCAGCCACCACCGCAACCTCAGCAGTATTATCAACCTCCGGGGTACCCTCCGATGCCGCCATCGGCCAATCAAATGTCGCGAGGAGGTTTCAACCCTAGAGCCGAATTTGCAGGCTTCCCACCGGTTGCGCAGAAACCTATGCCACCGCCGATGTATTCGCATCCGGCACCAATGGCGACTACAGGCGCTCCAACCACCGTCATCAGTCGGCCAACTACAACGAACGCTTCGGTGATATCGGGACCAATTCCTACGACCGCTGCTGGCACGTCGCCCAAACCAGATTCGGTCAATTCGACGACAGCTCCAGCTTATTCGACAGCTCCTCCTTACGCTACTACTGCTTCACCAGGCAGCATTTCGACACCTACTTCGAAACCAACCAATGCAGCTGCGTCTCCTGTTGCCATATCTACTGCAGCAGGAGCCGTACCACCGTCGCCTCCTACATCCGCCTATCAGGCGCTTCACATGAAACAGTTACCACCGCACGCAGCACATTCTACGGCGCCTCCCTACAACGCGGCGCCTCCTTACTACGCTGTCGCCTCCATGATTCCTAACTCATACCCGCCGCCTCCTCGACCACCTATTACATCGGCGTACGGACCTCCACCAGGATCGATGGCTTTTCCTCCTCGACAAGCCGGCTTCGGTAAATCACCTTCTCCGTACGGTGCTCCTCCTCCTGCCGGACCGCCACCTCCTCAGGATCAATCTGCGACTGGTTCGGCACCACCGAGCGATTATCAGACCGCTTCGCAAAACCAGCCTCAGGCAGGATTCCAGTATCCAGAGTCGATCCCAGCCGCCGCCAGTGAGGCCGAATTCCAAGCAGCTGAGTATGAAGAAGAAGGTACTCCGGCGACTGCCGATGAACAGCCTAGCGGTGAGTTTGGCGGATTGGTTTCCTATTTCTCCAGTCAACACGAGGATGATCTGGATGCGTAAATTTGTTGAACAGGTGCCCTTCTATCTGTTTTTATTTTGGTTTCGTTTCTTCTTCTTTTTTTTAATCGTGTAAATTGTCTTCTTTTTCTTTTTTTTTAAATTATTTATTTTATTGTGTAAAGTCTGTTTTTTGCTACGATGGTGATTTTGATGGTTCTTCTTTTTTCTCTTCATTTCTTTCCTCCTTTTATAGTTTTTAATTGGTTCTAATTTGCTGATGAAGGAAACGTAGATTTTTTTCATATTGTTCTTTTATTTTGATTTTTTGTACAATACGAAAGTGTACGTCGTATGCTACCCCTTCCCCTCTGCACCATCCCTCGTGTCTATTTTAAGTTTTTAACTGTATTATTGTGTGAATATATTACAATATGAACAGCGTAATTTATTTTATCATTCTAACTAATTTTTTTTATCTATTTTTATGTAGTTAAATACCAAAGTATCGTGTAAGTTTTTTTTTTCTGTTTTTTATTCTGATGTTTTTTTTTTGGTCGTCGTCGTTTTCTTAGAAAATTTTCTATTTATTTTTGGAAATGTTGTTCGAATTTGGAAACTGAATTAGTGGATTAGATCGAGAATGGTAAAAATAGTGAAGACATTTCGCGTCGAATTGTTATAAATCTATTCTATGATTCGATATCGGTCGATCGTCGACGTGTGATGGTTTGTTTGTGTTTTGTTATGAAAAATATAATAGAAAAGTAACGGTAACGTGGATTGAAAAAATTTGCATTCTCGTCATAAAAACGATGATAGATTTGATTGGTTGTTTATGAACGAATGTCGATTTCCTCGACGAAGGCTAGAGACGCCTCGGTCTGTCCGGTGACGCTGGGTACTGATTCGGGCAACGTCGACGACATTTTATTTTTCACGTATTTTCCAACATAATATTTTACCTTGACCCCATTTCGGTCTTTGTTTATGTTTTTCTTTTTCTTTTATTACTACTTTTTTCTTATTCAGAAGAACTAATTGAATTTTTAGAATGACATTTTATTTAGGTATCGTATGTAAATGGTGTAGATTTTTTTCCGTATAGTACGGAATGGTTTTTTTTTGCGATGTTGCCGAGCTGTACTTTGTATAGAATTTGTGTATATTGATGGTTTTTATTTATTGTAATTTTTTTCTCGTATTTTATATGAATTATGAAAAATTTGTATTTATTGTAATTTTGTTTACGGAATTGTAGGTTTAATGGCGCTTATCACTGTTCGCTTAACTTACACTAAGGTTTTAAGTATTTGTATCATGATAATAAATTGTAATTTTTAAAAGTAAATTGATTGAGAGTTGCTTGCGAGGTTTTATTTTTCTCAACGTGGGTGAATTAATTTTTTAGGTAATTGGATAAATTGAAAATTGTTTATAAAGTTGTATCTTATCGTTGATCCGAACTGATACGTAATGTTTCGGAACTGAAATTTTAACCGAAGGGAATAAAGAACGTTAACGATGATGATGATGGTTAATAAAAAAATTGTTCAAAGAACAGAGACATTAGAGAACATAACAGCGGTTTTCGAAATAATTTACGCTGGCTCAAGCCTCAAGGTCTCACGCTTATGACACACGTGATTTAACAGTTACACTTCGGATTGCGGAGCCGAAAGTGTGCGCGCGCTGATTGCAGTGTTGTATCAATTGGAGTGTTTTATTACCTGGACCTTTCTGACAAAGAACTAGGCGCGAAAAATTTACACAGAATCAACACGGAATTAATTAAAGAGTTCAAGTTTATGGTTAAATAGGTATGTAATTGGTGGTTGTTCTTTCTAAAATAATGCATATTTTGTATCATTGTATGTAGTTATTTTGTAGAAGTTTCAATTGAGAATGATGTAAGTATTTACGTTTAGTACCTATAATAAGATAATGTTTGCCATCTTTGAATCAGAAGTGGACCTTTTGTAGTTTTCTAGTGATATAATTTTGTTCAGCGGTTTGTTTTCCTTCCATCGAATTCGAATAATTGGGTTGGAAACTGAAACAAGCACAGAAAATAATGATGGCTGAGCTACCAAACAAAGTGTTGAATTCAAGATCTAGTGACAGTGAGTACTTTACTGTATTGTTCTAATCAAGAACTGTACCTACTGCAGTAGGTAGTTACTTAACTAAGTGAGTTGGGTACTTTCATTAAATCAAAATTAGGAAGTCTTATGCTACCTATGCCATACTTTCAGTCTCATTATTAGAGAGCTACATTCTAATACTAATCGAACTCGTAATGTTGATAGAAAATACCTTCAACATTCTACAAATTTTTAGAATGTCTATATAACGTCTATTATTCCTCCTAACGTTTTTCTAAATTGTCAGTTCATCACTATTCAGTATTCATCGATCATCGAGTTGCCAATGAAAACATATTTAGGTACAGTACTACAAAACTGAATAATGATTGTGAAGTTGAGTAATACTATTTACCATTTGTTTCACTTGAGAATTCCAATCTCCCATAACTCAACCAATTTACATTGATTAGGTAGCTTACTCACTAAGTGTATCGATTCATTGTGAAATACCATACGTAGATATCTGTATCAATCATCAATCATCAATTAACAGTCGTATTCTTCGATTTGACGACTTACTTCGACCAGTTTAATCACGACTGGGCTGGAGATGTTTGTAGATATTGTAAGAATGTGTCCGTCTTCGTATTTCTGTTTTCTTCTGTCGATTCTACATAATATGTTCAAGCATAAACTTCTATTTTCTTTATTCAAGTATCTGTACTGCCATGTAATTAATTCCGTATTGTAATGCAGATAATGTGCAAGTGCAATTCTGAAGGAAGTACAGACCTAACGGTTTAAATTCGAGGGCCTAGTTGTACACATTTGGGAAATATCTCTAGCATCATGCAAAATTAAAGTAGAAAGGAAAGTGGAATTTTATTCGTCATATTTTCTCTGAAATTGAAAGGTAATCGCCAAGTTTACATCATAATGAAAATACAATAAGCCATTAGCCTAAAGCCTATAATCTCCAATTTTTATTCAAGAATCAGAATAAAGTTCGAACAAGTACGTAATAATATAGTAAAAGTTCGAATTTATTAGAGAAGTCTATAAAAAAAATCATCGTATAGGTATTTAAAATAAAAAACAGCAACCAAAATTTTATCAGTACGTGATTAAAAATCAAAGCAGAACGAAAGAGGCACAGATAGAAGGCAAACAAAAAGAGCAATTATTACCATCGTAGAATACCCCATTTATACCTAAATAATGATTTAAAAATAATAATTGAACTAGCATTAGAATTCTATTAGTATAGAGAAAGAAAAGAAAGAAGATAAAATGAAAGGATTATAAAAATTTTCTCATTCCAAACCAATTAGCGTTTTTCGCGTACCGACGCTGTTGAGAATTTAACGTTTTGGTAACACTGCGTTAGTTATTTGTTGATATGCGCTTTGGAAGGGGAACATTTCTGTACAGCTTGCTACAGCAGGTTTCTCATTCTTTGGCATCGTTGGAGTAGTGTTTGCGTGATCGTTCCACTGCTAGGGGCTCGTTCGTCGTTCTGTGTTAAAATTTTTCTTCTACGTTGTGTTTGGAAATTTTTTTTTAGTAAAAACAACCTGTACAAGAATATTTTTAAAATGGTGCTTTATTTTAAATTTTCGTTAATTGCCACTTCGCGAAATTTTTAATCGATTGGTTTGATCATTGATTGGTGTCTGTTGTTGGCATTTTTTGGTTCGTTTTTAAAACTGTGATCGGTGTGCGGCTAATTGTGATAAGTGACCGCGTATTCGAGGTTTTGCTTTTGTTATAAGTGAAAAAAAAATTCGTATTGAGAAAATTGTGCTATTGTGTTGTGTTTGCGGTGCCCCGTTGGAAATTTTATTGAATCCGCAGTGATCGCCCATTTTTGTATAGGTGAGTGAGATTTTCAAATTTCTTGTTTTAGAACCGCGCTTGTGAACCTATGTCGAATTAATTAGGCCTCTTTTGATTTTTTTTATCGTGGTATTATTTTCAACGCAACTATTTTCATCGTTTCGAATTCGCCTCTTTTGTCTTTAAATTGTGCTAAAAATAGATACTCTGGATTCGATTCGGTTTTATTTGAAATTTTTCAACTTTCGCACATTTTTCAGTTTAGTTTTCATCCGATGAACTAATTACGACCTAGTGAAAAATAAATCGTCATAAAATCGCGTGAAGTTTTAAAGTTTGAAAAAAGGAAAACAATTAGTAAACAATTCCAAAACTTATGATTTTGCTAAGCTATGTAGTATGTACGAGTATTACGAAGTTGCTTGTTTTGAAATTGAAACTGTAACGTTAGTATTTTTTTTTTCAACTCTGTAGAAAAAATTACGTATTTAAAACCTCGCTATTTTTATTTTCGCAATTTGCGAATTTCTCGAGAGAAACTGCGGTTGAACAACCTGCGAATATTTCCCTAGCCTTGGTTAAGGTTATTTCTATTAGGCCTAAAATGATGCATCTAATAGGTTTTTATTTTCTACTATATAAATATTCTCGTTATCTCTTCGTATAAGGAGGTAAATCTCAAACGTTGTATTTTCGCGATAAAATTTTTTACTTTCCATTCTCGATCATCACGTAGGATTAGACGCGAATCGCATACCGAATGAAGAACCATTGACGCAGTTATCGTTCCCAATGCCATTTCGAATGTTCAATAGAAAAAAAAGTCTCACTCGAAGTGAAAAATGAAAAAGAAATCTCGATTTTCTCGACCTATTTCTTCTCGGTGTGTTCATTTCGTGCGACAATTCTAGTAGACAGACTGGGCCTCGAGCTTGACCATTTTTTTACACTCCATTTGAAAATTATGTGCAAATGTTATGGTAGCATGATTCGCTATCGTTGAGATAGTTTAAAATATTTCTATTACTGGATCAGGGTAATTTATCGCCGGCGAATATAGTAAAAATACCTACACCTGCTTAATAATGATCATCGCGAACGAGGTGCTTTATGTTTTCATCTACGATTGAGCAAATGAACCGATTCTGATTTCGTACACTTCACAGCTCTCCTCAAAACGCCAAATGTTCTCTTGTTGATGTTTATTCGGTACATTATTGGTTTATATAAGTCATTTACTATAATTGGATTTATCTGCTGTTTGCTGCAACCGCGTGATAACTTATTCGAAAGGCGACCTTTGGTCGGAGACCTCTTTTGCGCTGTTTTGCCTCGTTGGGAGGCGCAGTGTGTAGGATGAGGTGTAATCTTGATTAGATGTGTTTTTGTTTGTGTTTTGTGTGAATTTCGTTAGGTTCATTTTAAAGTTGAACGTATGGTACCTATTTTTGCTTTTATACGCGAATTTTTTCTCTCTGGGAAAATCAGTTGTTTAGTGATTCCAGAGTTGGGCTCATTTTGCTTTATTCTAGACCAAGATTTTCTAATTTTTAAAGGTTCTCAGTATTGACTTGATTATTTCTGAAATCTACTACAATAACAAAAATAATTATACATATTGCTCATTTCAGAATGTAAACAATCAATAATTTAAAAAAAATTGTGCAGCTTCAAAAAAAAAAAAATTATATGTAATGTGCGAACAAAAATTTTTGGAATTTTGCTCAAGAGTGAATCTTTTTAAATGAAACTCGTTTCTTTTTTTAAATTGCAAACACAATTTTATAGACTGCATCAATTTTCTAGAATTTTGATTAAAAATAATTTTTAAGAGTGAATCTTTTTAAAGAAGTCGTTTTCTTTTTTTTTTTTTTATTGCAAAAACAATTTTATAGATTGCATCAATTTTCTAGAATTTTGTTTAAAAATAATTTTTTAAATATTTTATTCAATTAGTTTTTTTATTTACTAGCTCACGGATGGAAAAATGTTTGAAAAATTTTCAAAAGAGATTCCTTTCGAATAATAATAAAAATAAAAATTAATCATGAAGAATTACTTTTAATTTTTTGGAAAACAATTTCATGGAATTTTGTTTAGAAATAGCTTTTTCGGAAAATATGTTTTAAAATTTATTTAGATTAGAAAAATTTCAAAATCGAATTTTTTAATAATATTTTTGTTCAGAAATGAATATTTTTTCACATTTATGTATTTTTTATAATTTTTTGACTAAACAATTTCTGTCAAGCTTCATCAGATTTTTTTTTTTTAATTTCTTGAAGACCAATTTTACGAACTTCAAACATGAAATTTTATACTCAGATTGCACCAATTTTCTGGAGTAATTTTTTGATTTTTTTTTAAAAAATAGGTAGATAATTTTATTCAACTTTTTTTTTTTTGTTGAAACGAAATGTTTTCGATTTTTTTATTTCATAATGAAAAATTTTTGATTTTTTCTGAAGAATAAATCTTTCTAAATAAACACGAATTTTGTAAATCGAATTCATTTTTTTTCTTGAATACCTAACTACTTGTACATTCTTTGGATTTTTATAAAATTTTGTTCTTGATTTTTTCTGAAGAATAAATCTTTCTAAATAAACACAAATTTTGTAAATCGAATTCATTTTTTTTTCTTGAATACCTAACTCCTTCTACATTCTTTGGATTTTTATAAAATTTTGTTCAAAATTTGATTTTTGAGATTTTTTGAAAATGAGTTTTCAA
>FIZV01001618.1:0-22261 GCA_900050545.1 Trionymus perrisii | reverse complement strand
TTGAAAACTTTCGCAGTAGCTCTTCGTGATTTTTTTTTTTTTTTTTTTTTTTTTTTTTTTTTTTTTCTGCAAATTGTTGCCAACTTCATTGTAACGAATCTTGTACCTCGGGTTGACCTTCCTGTTTGGCAAATTATTTCACTAATGCGAGTTCGCTTTTTATTATTTTTTTTTCTCTTCAAGAATCTCGGAGCCCCGAACGAGCCAACATTTTCATATCAAAATATTCGCTCCAACTAAGTACCTAGTATTTTTTACTACACTCGAAACAAAAATTGATCGATAAAACAAAATAAAATAAACACGTGAAAATTACGTACGCAGCGTATAGATACATTGCCGAGCCAAGTTTCCGAAATTTTACGGATTAAACTCTTGAAGTTTTCAAATCGTATTTCCTCCACACGTCGCAACGTCTGTATTTTTTAACCTGCCCATTTTCCTATAACAACAACAAAACAATTACGCTTTTAAAATGCCAGGGTAAGTGTTCGAATAAGTGAAATCCTACTCCATAAATCATACGACATCGAAAGAGGAAAATATACCTACGTAAGTAGTATTTTAGGAATAAAATTTTAAGTGAAATGTATTATTAAATAGTTCGCAGACAAGTAAAGAAATGATGGAAAACAATTTTTCGAGTTTTGTATACCTTACGATACTGACGAAATTAAATAAATACTAATATATTATTCACTGAAAGTTTTTCACAATGAAAATGGCTTTCTCAACTTTTTGAGGAAAACTTTGTTTAAAATAATGATTTCTTATTGACTTGGTATGTCATGGACTTACTTTGTCCGAGAAAAAAATTTAGTCTGCAAAATTTTTCTATTTACATTGTACATGATTATATACTACGAGGTACCTGTAATTTTAAAGAAATTGAAATTAGGTGATTTCCCCTCCTTTCTGAGGTCCATTTTCAATCACCTTGAATTATTCGCTTGGTTTTTTAATATTTTTAAAATGAAGTCTACTCAGATTTTCGATACAATTTTATTTTGTTTCAAGAAAATTATTTTCAATAATTTTTTCATTCAAAAAATTTCAAAGAATGGATTTTCTGTACAGTCTACACCATTTTATTATGTTTAAAAAAAGTACCTATTCTGTGATTTTTTTGAAATAATTTTTTTAAAAAAAAAATTCTCGTGAATGAATTTTTTTTGCTTAATTCTAAATGAGAAAATAATTTTAGTTCGCTCAAAAAAAAAATTTGGAAGATTTTTTTCAAGATTTCTTTCCTCCTGATACCTATTCAATTTATTTGAATTTTTCGAAGAAATTGAAAAAAATTGAAGGAACTTTTTCTAAGTGAAATTTTTAAAGGTGATAGAAAAAAGATGAAATATTTTTACGAACTATTACTTCAAGAATTTTTTGTTAAAATCGTTTCGTTTTAAAAAAATTGTCCAAAAAGTGATTTTTTTGAGTATTTTTTAGGATTTTTAAAAAAATTTTATGCAAGAAATTTTT
This sequence comes from Trionymus perrisii, assembly GCA_900050545.1. NCBI lineage: Eukaryota > Metazoa > Arthropoda > Insecta > Hemiptera > Pseudococcidae > Trionymus > Trionymus perrisii. The sequence goes on along the minus strand of FIZV01001618.1, from coordinate 20,779 downwards.
CATAGCAATTTTTCTTTTCTTTTATTATTTTTTAAAAATAATGTTAGGTACCTATTCTACAATTTGATTTCTTTTGGAAAAATTTTTGAGTGATAAAATTTCAATTCTCTTCAAAAATTCTTATCAGAATTTTTTTAAAGTGATTTTTTCAAAAAAAAAAAAAAAAATGTAAAAAATTCTCTATTACAGAATTATTCCAAAATACCTAGGTGTTTTAAAATGGGTATTTAAGAATTTTTTCTAAAATTTAAATTTAAAAAAAATCCGAAAAAAAATGGATTTGTTCAACATAATTATTTTTCTGTCATTTTTTCTAAGAAATTTTTTAAAAGAAAAAGTTTAATTCTAATCTTATGAGACCTTCAACTGTAAATTTATTTTAATTATGATGTATAAAAGGCGTATCATGCGTTTACAATACTTCAATCGTAGACAGAAGTCGAGCAGACAAACATAATACGTTATCATGATAAGTTGCCTATATCGATTTTTAAGGAGCAATGGTTTCAAAAAAATCAATATTTTGTCAATACAATCCATGAAGCCGGTGTAACATTATGTTAAAAATTTGCTTATCTTTGAAAATTAAGGCCTACGGAGACTTAGATTTCAAAAATACCGATTTTTAATGTTTCATGGCGCCTTCATAATTTTTATGTCTCAAAAGTGCACCATTATGCATAGTTAAGGTAGGCAATACTTTTGACAGGAATTTCTTGTTGCTATAGGTAACTCCTACAATTCCAAAAATAGGCATCCCAATGTGATTACAAGTTGTTTTGTGTTTTCGAAGTTCTGTACTATGGCGCGAATAAACAAATTTTCAAAACTTTATAGCGCCTTAAATTTTCGAGATAGGCAACTTATCATGATAACACATTTTGTTTGTCTAATCGAGTTCCATAGATAGTTAAAATATTATAAACGTTTCATTTTACACCCTGTATAAATGTCAATTTAAAAATCTGAAAAAATTTTGAGAACACGTCTTCTACTTTAAGATGATGAAGAAAAGATCTCTGGAATGAATCGACCAATTCCAAAAATTTTTAATCAACGGTCGCCCTATTCTGAAAATATCTCAATGGTGAAATAATTACCGACTGCGCTGCATCTGAATGCCTACTTGTCTTTTTTTTTTCCGAAGAAACATACGTCGCAAGAGAGATGAATCAACCAAAGCGAAAGAACTTGTAATTTTTTCAAACGTATCGAAACTTGATTTTTCAAGTAACAGGAAAATATTCTAGAACAAAAAAATACGAAAACTTTATTGAAATGTTTTTTGTCGTCTTCGTACCATTTAAGAGTCGTCGTGTTACGTAGCTACAAATACAATACGTTTCTGCTTCCAAGGGTATTTTCAAGCAAAAAATAAACCTATAGATTTTTATCCCAAACTGGAATGGTGTTACCAAAGAAAGGCCAATCCGAATTTTTACCTTTTATATGGACACACTAATTTTGTTCAAATCCGTTAAATACAAAGAATGAAACTAGTGGTTTTTAGGGCAAAACTAATTCATTAGACTGTGTGAAGGGCCAAACTGCACATTTGTATTGGATTTCTTCGGTTTCTGTGACAGATGGTAACTGACATTCAAAGTAATATTTGACCTCAAAAATATCAGTTTGGCCCTTCTTCCGTAACACCATCGACATGTTAAATTGTTAATGTCTATTTTACGCGATTGTTGTACGGATATTCGAAGTGTTGATAAAATTGCATACAGAAACGCCGTAAATATGCAGTTTAATTGGTAATGCATTTTAATTACTGCATGTGTAGTCACGTAACGGTGCGGAAAATTATTTTCATGTTATATTGAAGATGTTACGCGTTAAAACGGACTTGTTCAACGGGCTGATTTTTTTTCTGTAAAAAGAATAATTATACCGTTGGGGTTTATTCTACGCTCAAGAAAGCGCTAAATAGATTTTTTATCAATTTGATTTTTCATTTCATTTTGTTACTTTTTTATTTTGTAGAAAATGGCTCAAGAAACGTTTACCTTAAAATTATGGGAAGTTTGAGTCCGCGTTTCAGCGGTCGCACCTTAACTAGAAGAAGAAGATGTCGACTGGTGCGATCAGAACGTGTATTCGAGTCGAGTACTCCTCATGTAACAGCATGGGATATAATCGTGCGCGATTCGCTGTTGCAAATCGCATGGCCTATGTCGTTGACAGCCGACGAACACATGTCAAGCGATTTCAGTTTACTAAGGTTCAGGTAAGAGAAATTTCCAAATATTAAATATTTAGGTAATTATTTGTTCGTAAACTTCTAACAGTATTACTAAACCAGCACTCCTGTATATAAATTAATTGCCATCGCTAAAGGCGAAATTTTTCATCCAGTTTTGAGTTTCTCTCTTCAAAGAACGATCACGCAGAGAGAGAAAACATTGCGAGTATTATTACATCAGGTCAGCTTTACTACATTAATGTAGTTTGTACATTAAACTTAGCCATTGCAACGATGCGATGTACTTTTCTGATAATCCGTAGCACGAAGCTTGTGTTTCTGCGCCAGGAGGAAATCGTACGAAACACGTGTTTACGTCATTCTGACACCAAGATTACATTACAATTGCATTTAGCTCCTTTTATGACGTTACAAAAAGCGTGTTTTTTTCGACTCCAAATTTTCAGCTTTTTTTGCCCCATATCAACGTGAAAACACGGCGATAGAATTAATTGTTCTCATTTCAATTCGTATTCTATTTGAACACCGTTGTCAAATGGAGGCATTTCGCGATGAAATTCATATCGATGGTTATTCATCACGTACTAAATGTTCTAAATGTTGGGCGATATTCGAAAGTGAATCATATTAAAATTCTTAGCCTGGGAATGTTTGATGGAAAATTATAACGTTAATATATTTTTTGCATTCGTATGCAAAAGATGAAATTTTATTGCGGGCAAGTTTTGCAAATGAAATTTTGAAAGCAGCGCGAACAGTGAGTGATAAATGGTGTGGTGTTATAATTTTCACGCTGTTCTTTTTTCCTTCTTTAAATCATAACCTTCCCTTCTATATTGTTTTTACGTTTCGGTCATAAATTTTCAAATGTCGCTGTCAGGTTTTCTTTATTTAGACGGGTGTTAAAGGCAAGCAATAAAATATAAATTTTTCAAAACATATCGAATTGTTGTCTGTGCCATTGAATGAGCATCTTGAAAGATTTATAGTGTCGTATAAAGTTTTTTTCTTCTTTTTTTCACACCGCAGCTCAACCTGGCGATATCTACTCTCATCCCTGTATTTGTAACAAGGTGAATGATAGAGACAAATTATTTTCTGTGTTATGGAAATTCTATTTTTAGACACGTCTTCGCACGTTGTGAAAAGTTTACGCTATTTTGAAAAAAAAAAAATGGTAATTGCGGTATGTCTATGCACATTTCACGAGATAGGTACTGTATCAGTGTTTATCGTGTTTAAGCTGCTATGTAACATTTTATCAACCATATTGATCGTTTTACATCGAGGTACGTTCTACGACATCTGTGCCAAGATGGTTAAACTGTCCATAGCTCGTTTCGCTGCAGAATACTTTCACTATTTAACAGAGTCTTTCTAAGGGTAGTTTTTTAAAACTCTTGTAGATGGCATTGAGCGGAAAGCCATCCACGTTTCTTGTGTAAAGCAACAGATGGAGATAATTATTTGAAGCAGACGATTTTGAAACGTTTTAGAAATTATTTCATTTGATCTCCTTTGTGAGCTGACTTCAGATTTGGATACATTTACCTACTTTTCAAGATTTTCAAGTTGTAAAAAAACGTGTAAACCCGTCACCTCGGATTTTGAGTTCAACTGCCCTAGCCAACTGATGATACCATACTGACCCCAGAATGAAATTTTTAGCTGCAGAAGTTGATTACCACGCCGTCTAGAACGATTCCAGTGTAGGTGGAGAAAGTCAGCTATTGCTGAAGGTTTTCGTACGCTTCGAAAATAGTTGAAATCGACTCGGAAGACTAATTTTGACATATAAAAGTGATTTTAAGAATGTTGTCTCAAAATTTAAAAATTTATTTACTAATGGGCTAATTCTCGCAATTTTTAAAAATTGGCCTTTAATCGAGAAATCAACTTCGACAGCTCAAAATTTGGTTCTGAGGTCTGGATTTTAGCTCTATCGAAGATAACGAAGTAGCAATAAGGTTCCCATGTGAATGGAAAATTCGAAAAAATGTGAATTGAAAAATCAACGATAGATATAATTTTAGAATATTTTTTGATACAAATTTGCATCTTGGAAAATTATTTTTTGTAAAATCAAAACTTCTTCTAAAGATGTACAGTCCATAAAATTCTAGAATATAATATTCAATATTTTTAAAAATTCCAAAAATCATGAATTACTCGTAAAAGGAAAAATAATAATTTGAATACTTTTTGTGCACATTTCAAAAAATAATAATTTATTAAAAAAATATAATAGTATCTGAAGTATCCCACAAATGTGTAAAATCCATAAAATTCTAGAATATAGGTAATACCTATTCAATATTTTTAAAACTTCCAAAAAATCATGAATTGAAAGGATAAATAATAGTTTAAATACTTTTTGTAGACACTTGAAAAAAAAAAATAGAATTTATTTAAAAAAATTAACAGTTTCTGAAGTATTAAAATTCATAGAATTCTAGAATATAATTTTCAATATTTCTAAAAATTCCAAAAATCATGAATTGAAAGAAAAAATAATACCTACCTAATTTGAATACTTTTTGTGGAAATTTCAAAAAATAAAAAATAAATAAATAGAATGTAGGTATTAGAAAAATTCAAAAGTTTCTAAAGTACCTATTTCGAGAAGGTAGCCGGGTAAGGAGGATGAATTGGCCCTTGGCTGGGATTTTTCAACTTCCTAGTGGAAGTTCGTCCCTATTGCCTAAATATTTGCTGGTAAACAAATTTGACCTCCTACCTCACCCTTAGACCATGAATTTGACCAAAATGTGTTGTTTTTTTTTAATAAATTTTCGAATTTCGCAATTCTGAATCAAATTTTTTCAAACCTGCAGGAATGGTGGAACATACCAAGGGTCATCCGTGGAAATTTTCTCATTTTTTTCAAATGTTCCTTTATATTGAAATCCGAGTTTTAAAATTTCAAAGTCCAGTATATACTCGTTGCTTTAAAAATGGCATTATTTGAAAAATCGTATTTTACGTTTTATACCCATATGTAAGTATAACATTATCAAGCTTCCGTCGAAAACGTCGATGTATGGGGGAGATTAATTTTGATGGTAAATAGTCATTCGTAGGCGGGAGAAATACATAAATTGCCTTTCTGCGAAAAGTTCATTGATAAGTAGTATAAAAGTTTGAATGAGCTTGCGCATCATTACCATTACGCCGAGACGGCGACGAAAAGAAGGTCATCGCTTATCACCAAAACTTTTCGTATTGTTACTTAGTGTATAGAATTAGTATTTTTCGCGCCGTTTTGCTCGTTTACCGTTCGACCTTTAGGGTTCGAGCATGTGACATCGTGTCAAATGGATGCAGCATTTATGCACCGAAGCTTGTTGCGTTTGTGTGCTTTTTGATTTTACGCGATTATAACGCGATGTACATCACGTAAGCGTGTTTGTAATTTTATTCTCGAAAGTGGATTTTCAAGTAGTCGTATTTGATCAAGGGTTTCTTCCACTTTTGTACGTTTGTCGGGTTTCCTAATCATGAATACGTTCAGGCAAAGGTCGTGCACTACTAGTAGTGCTACTAGCCCGAGTAAGAAAACGTTTAAAAATCAGCTACTGTCCTGTGCCAAATCCAACAAATACGAATTGAGGAGTTCGAGTTTTGAAGAATCTACTCGAGTTGTCCCTTGGACTCGGTAAGCGTAACAATTATATAAATTCTCGATTTTATTTTGAGTTCGCTTCGATTTGGTATGAATTATCAATTAATTGTTATTCTGGTTTGATTTTTAACGAAAAATTGCAGACTTTTTGTGGATTTTTCATAACGTAGTATCAAAGATGATTCATGTTCTCGAAAGTTATTCAAGTATCTTAGAAGGTTTTGAATTCAGGATGAAAAGCCTATTCATAATTGACTCGTAACATGTCGTCGTTAAGTTTAATATGAACTTGTCTAAAGTAATAGGCGTATGCATCACTTTTTGATCTACCTGTCGTAGTAACCTGAACAAGATACGAGTATTTTGTGTATTCGCTGTCTCCATTAATAAATTGAAACTAAACCGCCTAGTATGAGTATAATAGTTAGCTTGGTTGTTGTGGTACTGTTCATTTCCTCACTTCGGTTCAGATTCCGACAATTTTATGTTCGAGCTTCATCGTTATTACTTTGCACATGTTTCGTTATAACACCGTAATATCATCGTTAATAAAAATAATAATATCGTATAGGTACTTAGACTTACCTGCGTATCGTAGCAAGTATTAGATAAATAATGAAGCCAAAAATATTTTATTAAAAAACTTTTTTAGCAAGGTATACCTACCTAGTACGTACATATTAGTGAGTTTTTGGAGGAATTTTAATAGCACAATTTATACGTTATAGGTATGTATGTATGTATTTATACAGGTAGGTACTATACTACCTACAACGTTATTGAATTTCAAATTATATAGCAATACTTATGGGAATATATGTTTCAAAATATTAACGTAATCCTATAGAACTACGTAAAATTATGACAAATTTGGTTTTATTTTAATTTCATATTATGTAGGATTATCACCTTCACCAAAACGTCAACAACTGAGCAATTGGGCTGCTAGACAATCCGAATGGTATTCATAAACTTGAAAGATTTTTTTTGACTATGTTTAAAATAGTATATCCGGTTGTATCGCCAGCAGTACTGCTAGATATCAAATTGTTGGTAGTCTGTAATAAGAAAATCATTTCATATGCCAGCCTGCAAGTACACTGAGGTCTGGAACTCCATGTATACTCTAATTTTGACCACCCGAGTAAATTTGAATCGATTCTGAGCCGTTCTGGAACCTCCAGCAAATTTTTGGAAATTTCAGTTTTCCAGAAATGCTGTAAAAACCGCCCAAGTGCAGCTCAGCACATATAAACTTGGATATGTCGTATTGATGATTCTCGCGATCGATTGGCACCGGCTATTCCAAGAACTTTTGTTGCTGGTTTGCGGTCAGATTTTTCTCCAGTTATCAATTTCATGAAAAAATGAAAAATTCGCCACCAGCGTACTGATCAAAAAAAAAACTGAAAATCGGTTTACACCCTAATTTTGACCTTCCGAATCGATTGGAAGTTGTTCTGAACCGTTCTGGAGCCTTCAGCAAATTTTTCATTTTTTCATGTGAAAATAAGATTTTTTTAGAATTTGGTCTAACAAAAAATTTTACGAAGTTCCAAAGGGAACAAACAAAATATTTTTGTAAAATATTTGCAATTTTTTCCTTTTAAAATACTTTTTTAAATTGAATTTTTATCAAATATTCTCAGAATACTTGTCTTGGCAAATGCGACGTACTGTCGATAATCAATTTTTTTTAACATTTTCCTTTGCAAAATATTCGCAAAAGAATTTTTGCAAAAATAAATATGTACCTTGCAAAAGTCGCGAAAATTTGGCACTTGACACTTGAAACTTGATTTTTACGTTTTTTGAGGATAAAATAATTGAGTGGGGTAGGACCCAATTTTTTTGCACCCAAATTAGGTTTTCTCTTGGCGGGGCCTGTCTGCCTAAATTCAAACTAATGTCGAGCTATTTTCTCTCACGCATCTTCAATTTTTTTTATTGTACCTTATATATTTATAATCTGTCGCATATCAGTATTTTTGTGCTGATTGCAACGTTAAAAATTACAAATATTATACAAAAATCAAACTTTTTTCCTCCCTAGGAAAGCACGAGTACGTAGTCATATTATGTACACTTGTTGGAATTCCACACTCGAACTTAATTTCGGACCCTGACAGGATATTACGAAATGATGAGCTTTCTTGTCGTATGAAAATGTGCATCTCAATTTCACATTTCAGTGAACGAGATACGTCGGTAATCTTCTTAGAAATTACCATATTCCTACAGACTTTACTAAAATGTTTATGATTTTTCATTCGTCAAGGTAGGTGAAGAGGTAAGACGACGAGACGGATTGAAGTGTTTTTAGGTTGAAAATTTTATAATTTAACTGATTGATTTTTTTAAAAACATTTAGTTACTCGTATATTGAAAATGTTTGTACCTATGCATTTCCCTCTGTTCATTTTCCCCACTTCGCCAGGGCTGTTGAAAATTAATCCGAAGGATATAAATGGATGGACATTGGACAGATTTATAAGATGTTCTTTGTCGTGTCGTTTCCATCGATTTAAGTCTCCTTTAAATCCGCAAGTTCCAATTGGAGTGATTCGTTTGTAATTTAATGGAAGATTATTGGTTTATTCGGCGTTTGGATTCGGTGATGTAAATATGTATAAACAAATGTATTTCGGTATTAAATCTTGCGAAATGGAATATTGAATGTTTGCATTAATGTTGAACGTGATGGGTAAGGTGAACGCAAGTGTGGGTACTTGTACAATATAAAAAGTTGTATTTGCTAAAATGGCGAATAAAATGGAATGAAAACAAATCCTGATTCTCGCTTAATCTCTCTTACTGAAATTAAAATCCCATACCATGTCCACGTTATATGTAGTCGTATTAAGTTGGAGTGAATTTACGTTGATTAAACCTTTACCTACAACGTCGAAGTTTATTGTACCAGTATAATAATTTTAAATATTCACATCACAATTCCTTTGAAACAATTTTACACGGTTGAACGCAACAACGCGATTGAAACGTACTTCACATACGCACGATGACTTCATTTCCACTTATTTCAGGTTAATCAATGTCGGCAAACTTCTGCCCTTTTATGAAATAAAGTAAATTTGTCATTAAGTTAAAAAACAATTGACCCCTTGATTTATCAAAATTATACCTATTCGTTGTAAATACAATATTTTTAGGTATTTAAAAAAAAAAAGAAATCGGTTAATTATGGGAACGAATTTTTATTAATTAGGAAATGGTATACATCTTTGGAGATACGAATTAAAGCCTTTTGATGTTAATTTAGATAGATGTATAATTTGATAAATTATTGATTTTGATAATTGACGTCAAAAACATGCGAATAGAATACTCACGAATTTGGATTTATTGGAAACTTATCAAATAATTTGCGCATATAAATAATACATCCAGTTATCGCACCAATGTTGTATTTTTTGGTTATATCGTAATTTGAACACCTGACGTTAACTATATGTAGTGTATACTTGAATTCATCGTTTCATTTACTCGTATCCATCTATGACTTAATTCTTCATTATGACGGAAAATCGAAGACACGCGTCTTTCAAACGAGTAAAAAAATGAACCGTCGAAAACGCGTTGACATGAAATTATACTTCATCAAGTTCAACGAGTATTGACGTCAATGTCATTTAAAACAAGACACTTTCTTCTAATCGTGAATATTCGTCGTAGACGAATCAAACTTATAAAATGTCAACTTCGGTGCAATTTCTTTTATTACTTTTAAAAAAACACTTAGTTAGAAGAATGCAATAAAATTCATCTTAAAAATTTGCCTATAAATTAAGGCCTTAATCACACCGCTGGAAAAATAAGTATAAATGGCTGCAAAAAAAATGTGGTTGTAGGAAACTGAAATTTGATACGTGCTCTTTTTGTTCTCCTGTTTAAGTTTCTTAATGTTTTCAGTAATCCAAGCCATCTTCCTAGTTCCTACCCACGACGTGGATTTCTGAGATTTAACTTTACTGTATTTTCTTTACGTCTTTCGTTAGAATATCTTCGCTTTTCATTCCCACTGCAAATATTTCTTCAGTATGATTTTAATGTGGTCTCATTTTCTTATCTGATCGACCGTACGATGAATTTCAAAAGTTGCCACGTCTTGTAAGTTGACTTCGCTGTTTGAAAAATCATTCAACCGTCATTTGTATCGCGAAGGTTTGCTTTTCTTTTAAATAAATCGGATGTCGAAAAAATATTAATTTCGAGGAACCGGTTTTTCTCACTTTTTTGACTGTTCTAAGAGCTCGTTATTTTAACATAATTTCCCAAAAGTCTGCTCCAAGCTATACGAGGATTTTTCCCAAATGAAAATCATATTTCCGCAAACTACCGCAATTATTTCTCAAAAGTCGTAAATACAATTTTGGTGAGCGAGAACGACGAAAATAAAAAGTCCAAAGGCGTTTCAGTCTATCTGAGATGATAAAATCATACAGCCTATACATTCGGTGGAGTAGATTTCAGCCAGTTTATTTTCTTATTCATAAGTTACGTACTAAACGCCGAAAATTACTGTGAACGCTTATCAACATGAATAAACAATAACAAACCGAGGCCTGCAAAGCGCCGAGTTTATGGTTAAAGTTGTGTGAAGTGGGATACTAAGTACCGCCGATCGATACTCGATGGTAATTTAATCGTAAAAAAACTATCTGTTACTATTTTTTAAAAGCCTTTTTCGCTAAAATGCGAAATCTCAGAAAGTGTAAAAAAAAGTTCATGTGCACGAGTTATCATTTTTATTTAAATCTATTCCATAAAAATGGGAAAATTTTGGTTGAAGGATCTGCCGAAATGAAATTTTTTGAAAGAAATTTATTTATTTCATTTCGACTCCGTTGAATTAAAAATGTGAAAAAATTATCATGTTAAGGTACCAGGGGTTACGGATCAAAGGGAACAACGAGAACTGCCCGGCTCAGATCTTTGCGAAACGGAAACTATCACGCTGCAAAAATTTTCTTTACAGAATGTTGTACCTAAAAATTTTCGTATAAGTAAAGAAATTTGAGAATTTCCTCTGGTACAAAATTTTAAAATAGATACTTACTTAATTAATTTTGAAAAAAAAATTGAAAAATTTTTGATTGAACAAAATGTGTTTTCTAATAAAATCTAAAAATATCTTATTTTTGAGATTTTTGAAATTTGATTAACATACTCGTAAATTTAAAAATTTAGCCAATTTTAGATTTCAACAAAATTTTCGAAAAATTTTAAAAGTTATTAAGTACTTTTAAAAGATTATTCAATTTGTGAACTTCTAAAAGTTTTATACGAATTTTAACATTTTTCAGTCAAAATTAAAGATTTGCTAATTTTAAATTTTGATGAAACTTTGAAATTTTTTAAAAACATTGGTTTTCTATTTAAATTCGAGTAAATTTCTCAAAATTCTTCAAAAATGAACTCCTAAATTGAAAAATTTTAGCAGATTAGATAAGGTGAATAATTTGAAAATGAAAAATTGGTAAAAATTTAAAATTTGATAAAACTTGGAAGTTTAGCGATTTTAAAGAATGATAAAATTTTGAATCTGGAAAAATTTTCAGGGTTCAATAAATTTTTACAAATTCTGAAATCTGCAAAATTTGGCGAACATTTGAAATCTGACAAAGCTTTGTAATTTGACAATTTTTATTTAAAATTTTAATGAATTTAAAACTGAAAATTTTGGTTTAATTTTTAAAAATTTTCAAGCGGTAAAAATTTGCAGGCTATTAAGTTTTACCAAATAAATTTTTAAGGTTGAGGTGAAATGAGAGATAAGTTAGAGATTATGTCCTAATTTTTTTCAGGGTTATTACTGGGCCCAATATCTGATTGGTAGTTTAGAGAAGTGTAGACAGGGAATTGAGAAATTTTTGATTTACTTTTCCACTTTATTTTTGGAAATTTTTCGCGAAATTAAATTCGAATGTAAAAAAATCTCAAGAATGATACTGTAATAATTTTTTTTTAATTTTCACAAGGAGTTCAGACCTAGTTGAACTATCAGAAGTTTGCTCAAATCAAAATGATAACGATAAAAAAAAGTTTTCTCGATGGAAATAATTCGATGAATTTTGTTCCAATGTTTGTCTCTAGAAAAGTAATATTTTCAGCGTTGTAGACGTGAAATTTCACATAAAAAAAGTTCACTTAGAGCGTCGAATACACGTGCCAAAGCCAACTTATAAATTGTAATCAAGCCGAATGGAAGCATCTATTGTATGATCGAAAAAGTCACTAAGGCCAAATTTACTTGTACTGGAAAAAACGAATTACGCAGTTCAAAAAGTTTAGCCTCCTCGTATTCGTTTACTTTTAACACGTATTTTCCGGATGGAAAGACGATGTGACCAAAATTTTTATTCTTATTTAATGGTGGTAATCGTATAATACGTATGTGATAGGTACCTAGACCTACCTACCTACTGCGACATGCAGGGTGAAAATTTCAACGTACGATGTACCTAAACCAGTACGTATGGTATTTATGGAGAAATGAGGGTGTACTTATATTCATATTGATACGTATCGCCTGCAGTGGTGTAACGCTGACTGTTGACCGCAAATGCTGCGGCATCGATAAAGTATTTTCTGAAAAGGTTATTTTTTTGTACGCTCCTTAATTGGTATATTACATCGAACAGACATGAACACGTATCATCCGCAAAGCTCTTTGGCTGTAATACATTCAGCCATGTTATTTATCTCGACGAATTTAGGTTACAAGATTTTTCGTCGCCTTCGTATAAATCCGGTAGAAAAACAAAGTTAAAAATAGAACTTTATTCTCGGATAAAGTATAGCTCAACTGTTCTTTAACCAGTAGAAAATTGAAGGTAAGCTGTCGTATTTGGTTTTGCCCTCCACTTCCACGCTTTCGTCTCGTCATCAGCTCGTTGGCAAAATCTAATTTCCATTCAAAACGTGCGTTGTCGTGTTAAATCTAAGAAACTTTATATTAGCATTCTATTACTTCGCAGTTTACCTTTAGCATACATCAAACCGTGCTAATCACAATTGTGATTCTTTGCGCTATAATTTGATGTTATCTATTCTCAAAGACTTGGCGTCAACTATACCAGTTCACCTGTCTACATTGCTTTGTAAAATTTTATTTCTCCGATAAATTACCATTGTCGCCTTGTCACCTCGTCGAAGAAGGAATATGGTATAATTTGAATGCAATTCGGAAATCATTGAAAAATTTATAATGAAAATATTGAAAAAAGTTTTAATAAATTTGGAAATTAATTCATTTGACAATTTACTTGGAAAACAATTAAGAAGAACAGTTTGCAAAAAAATTGTAAAATTTTGTAATGAAAATTCAAGGAAAAAAGCTCTGGTGTGGTAAGGAAGGGAGGGATGGTCTCTGACCGAATTTAAAATTTTTTTCTAGTGTTTCCAATTTGTAACTCAGTAAAATATGATTTTTAGAACGTATGCAGGGCGAGGGCCTCGAAATATGTGATTTTCAGGTTGAAAATTCCATCTCCGCGAGTTTTCAACCGATTTTTATCAAACTTAGCATGAAGCTAGAGGTACTTGAGGGAAGTGTTTTGAATTTTTTTTGATTTTTCTGACCACTAAAACGACCTTCAATTCGACCCTGAAAGCTTCAAATTGCGCTGGAGGGGCAGTTTCAGAGCGCCCATACGTAAGATTTTTTTTTACATTTCCCAGACCCGTTTACACTACCCAGATTTTTTCGAATTTTTGCTGTTGGTGGTCCCGACGCCAGCGAATAATAACCGAGTTTTTCGATACTTTTGAAAACAAAAAATATTCATTTTTTCATAATTCTACCCATTTTAACCGCTTCTACCTCAAAAGGTCAACTATGATGAGAAAAATTTTTGGCAAAAATCTTGGAACCCCGCGCGAGTATTTTTTGGGAGAGGAGCTGAAATGTTTATTTTTTTATTAATCTTTTCGTTTTCCACCAAATGCAGATAAAAATTTCAATTTTTTTTTGTGGATTTCAGAAGGTTAAAGGCATCCTAAAAATTTTGGAAAAAAAAATTTGTACAATTTTTTGCAGAGTTTAGCATTTTTTTAAAATTTGGAGCCCTCATTTTGTAGCGTAAAAAAAACTAGGCTGTAATTGAGAACGCAGTTCAAAAAATTTTCTAGTCATTTATACTTCAAAATAAAGCCAAATTCATCATTTTCGATGTATTTATTACATATAGAGCTATTTACTGCACGAAAATATTTTAGTTTTCAATTTTTAAAATTTTTTTGAAAAATTACCACATGTTTTTAGGTTTGAAAATTTTTACCATCAAAAATAATTTGAGCATAGCTCCTCTTCGACTTCGAAAAAGAAATGGTTGATGATTTTGATGTTTATAGGATCACTAAACCTTCGATTTTATCCGATTAGCCAATTTTTTAATTTAAGCTAACTAGCTTGTTCTCAAAGTGTTCTCAATTACGCACTGTTCTCAGTTAGGCGCATTGACCTTGCTTTTCTTAAAATTTGAAATTGCTCGAAGACATTTTGCCAGACATCATATGAAAATGCTCTAGCATCGTTGCAGGCCGGTCTGCAACATGTTTTTTTTTTTTTTTTTAATTGGAAAAAGTGGAAGATTTGTTCACTGATTATGGAAATTGTCGATCCACCTGTATGTGGATGAATTTAATTTTTATTTGTGCCAAATTAATCATTCAATGGATTGATGCCATTTTCACTGATTTTTCTATCAAAGATAGCATGGCGCATGCATGGCGAATTTTTTGCAAAAATTTCTTCAATGATGAAATTATTGAAATTACGTAAATGCTTGGCAAAAAATTTTGATTTATTTCCAGCGTCAAATTTTTGCAAACTTTTTATGAGGATGGTGAATTGTTCTTATCATTTCAAATTAATACCTATACAAGAATTGAATTTAGTATGTACAAAAAGAAGAAAAAAAACTAAAAATTTGTAATAAAAAAATGTTCCATAGAAGGTATACAACGACTAAGATAGAATCTAAAAACTGGCAAAATCTTGTTAGAAAACAACGAATTAAAAAGCTTTTATGTCATTTTAACTGGAAAAATGAACATCATTTGTTTACACGCTTTTACAAAGTGACACAGCTTTTATATTACAAACCTTTTCAGGAATTATATAAATACCACGACAACATTCGCGTGTAATCACTGTTCTATGTGTAGGTAATACGTGGAGGAGAGAACATTATTAAGCTGGCAAGTAAAATCGAAGAAATACCTACCTTGGAATTCAAAAAACCGCCAATTACACTATACGTCATGTTGTTTGTTTACCAATTGGTATCTATTCGTCTCGTTTTTGTTCTTCGCTTGGGGTTAGAAAACGTAACGTTTTGTAAAACCATCTGAAGAAAATCCGAGCAAATTTATCACGCAGTGTAAAACACATACGTATGCATATCTCGGTTTGCTAAACTATGACATATCCGTATACTTCACGAACTGTACAAAAAAGCCAACAGACTTGAACTTTGCATAGCGTACTCGAATAACCGCTTTGAAAAGCTGAAATAATTTCCGTAATGAACGTCTGTTAAAGTCACCAAACACGATGCTGTTTCGAATCTAATTACACAGAAGACGTTAAACGGATGAAATTCTGTATTAGGCGTGTTTCTTAGGGATGTTAACTCACTTAATTAGTTCCTTTTTTCCTAATTTTATTTTTTCTCCTACCTATTCTCTTTATAGGTTTTGCTTCGATTAACACGCAGCTTGAAAAATGGGCCGTGTCAATTTTTTTTTTATCGTTCATGTCGAATGAAAACAGTGGTGACTCGATTTTTCAATTTGACGATCAATTGAACTTGCGCTTCTTTGTGACTGCGAGTGTACTTTTTTTCGAAAAATTCCTTAATAAAACGTTCAAATGGCCCTCCGCTCAATTCATTTTTTTTTTGCCTCGAAATATGACTTTATACGCGAAGAAATTTTATCCCCGCGAGTTTTCAAGTGATTTTCACCTATTTTTTTTCAGATTTTTCCGATCCCTAAAACGACCTTTAAAAAACTTTGTAAATAGCAAATCACCCCGGGGTGACAATTTTGAAAGGGAAGCGAAATTTTTTTTCTCCTTTATCGTTCTAATCATTTTACATCACTCAGAATTTTTTCGAATTTTTTTATGTGGTCGAACATTATCGAAAATGTGAAAAAAAAAACAATTTTTCCGCCATTTTTCCAACCAAAAAATGGCCAGTTTTGGTCGATAATTTTTTTTATCTAACTGCAGGAGCAAAACGCTACTTTGCTCCCCCTCGCTAATCGCTCGAGTGCTCAAAAACGCGTTTTTCTACCCCGATTAAATAAAATTTTGTATGCTACGTATTATGCAATGTATCATTAAAGAGACGTAAATAGGACATAGCATCTACGTGCATATATCGAAATTTGAATCGAATTTCTTCATTATTTCCATTTTTTTTTAAATTTTATTTCAAAATACTCTAATGTAGTGACGAATCTGATGGAGAAAATATAGGGAAGTCAGAAAGTTGATAAATTACTGCGCCACTTTTTCAAAGATCGAGAGGGCTATTTTATGGAATAAATTGACAATTCAATTTTTTGAAAGCTACTATTTTTTTTAAATTCACAGTAATTTTTTTCACGTTTTTAAGAACTAGCAATTGAATTGCTTAAATTGAAAATTTTTCAAAAATTACCAAATTTATCAAAATTGCTGAATTTTTCAAAATTCTTCAATTAACAAAAATTATTGACTTCTCAAAAATTACGAAATTCTCAAAAATCATTTTTTTTTAATTTCTAAGAATTACCATTTTATCAATAAAAGACAAATTTTCAAAAATTAATAAATTTTTAAAAATTGCAAAATTTTTCAAAATTCTTAGTTTCTTGAAAACTGAAAAATTATCAAAAACATCAAATTTCTCAAATTGCTGAATTTTCTAAAATTCTCCAATTTCACAAAACTTTTGATTTTACAAAAATGACGGAATTGTCAAAAATCATCATCTTTTAAAAATTGTCGTTTTCTCAAAAACTAAAAAAAAATCGAATTTCAAAATTCTTTAAAATTTTTGAATGTTTAAAAATCGTTCATTTTTAATGATTCAATAATTTTACAAAATTGTAATTTTTCATAAATTGCCAAGTGAAAAAATTTAATTTTCTCGATTCTCCTGAAATCGCACTACGTGACTAATATCAAATTAAAATATGTCCAGACATAAATTCTAGGTCTCCAGTGTTTTGAGTTCCCGAAATGGCGTAATTTGGGCACTTCAAAAAGAAATTTGAAATTTTTAAATGTGGAAAAATTGAACGAATTTGGTCCAAATTCAGGTTGATGGTGCTTTTGAGGGTTTTTGATGACATGCTGCGAGAAAAAATATTTTCGATCAAATATATGGCCATTTTTTAATGGAAAAAATTACAAAAAAGTTCTTCGCATTTTTGACGATAAATCACGTCAAAAAATTCTAAAAAATTCTGAGCGATGTAAAATGATCTAAAAAATTAGGGAAAAGTTTCATAACACTCGCCTCGAGTACCTGTATCCATGTCCCAAATTTGGTGAAAATTGATTAAAAATTCACGAAGATGGAATTTCTAGGCGTGAAATCACATATCTTGAGGCACTCCCAGGAGTGAGGGGATAAAACATTCTGAAATCATATTTTTTCGTTAAAAATCGAAAAATTAAAAATAAATATTGAAATTTGATCGAGAACACTTTGCCCTCTATTTGCGCCGGAGCCTTTGTGGAGCTTCTGAGAATAGAAGAAATTATGAAAATGCTTCCAAGTAGTCTGCGTTGTATGCCGATTTCAGTAAAAATTTATTCAAAATTAGGGAAAAGGGTAATTTTTGAGGTTAGAATAGGAATATTAATTATCCTCGGTACTCGTAGAACTTCCTCGATGAAAAATTCCACCGATTGCTAATGCAATAATTGTAACTGCATTATAATGAATTGAAAAATTTCCACTGTTAAAAATTTACTTTTCAACTTCGAAGAAAGTTAGTTTAAAGTGTAATTGATTTAAAGAGAAGAAGTAAATTAACTCATTTAAAATTTTTAAAGTTGAATTAAGTAAACATTTCACTAATGGAAGACATTTTAAAGGTACATTTCAACGATGGGACGTTTATCATTCTTAAAAGTTTACATTGGGCCAACTCGGGTGTTTTTTTAACTAAAAAGTCTTATCTAAAGAAAACATATTACGTACCTATGTTCGGATTGAGAAATTTTAGTCGATTCGTCTTAAAAAATTTGTCATTTTAAAATATGGACGATGTCGTAAATTTGCTACTTAATGTATTTCAAAGAAATGAGAATTCCTCGAGGTGCGTAATTTTACGCTGGGCGCCGAATATCGTTGACACCGAAGGTGCCTATTACCAAATTCCAATTCACTACCTACACGATGTAAAAAAAAATTGAGATGGGTTTTCATATTACATGAAAATATTACATGCGAAAAGGATAGACTACGTAACAAAAAGAAAAGATAAACGACTTGGAAGATCACCATTTAATGTATTGAAGTAAGCCTAGATACATACTATAGATGAAAAAGTGCTCCGTGAGCAACCGGTCAAGTTTTCATATATTTAAAAGTCAAAAGTTCCTCTCCGTATGATGGACGTATACGTTATGTCCATGCCAATACGTTTCATCATCTGTTTTCTATCGCTAGACATGTGTTACGAATGCCAATTTTTATACAGCTTTCATCTCAGCCCTTTTTAAATACAGTAATATTAATTCTTTTTTTCACCGTTGTATAGATTCATCGTAGTGAACAAAAGTTCCGTTTCTTGAATAAAATTCCAATCCATTGACATTATTATTGTACGAGCAATTTGAAATGATACCACATTAGGCATCTCGGCGCCAACGTTTCAACTTATCACGATCTGGCGTACTTATTTAAAAATGTGCGAATTTTTAAAAAGATTGCAAATCCGATAATTACGAGCATCCTTAATTGGAATGTGTGTTAAAAAAATATCTTGTTCTACAAAATATCTATCATTTTATTGGATCGTTTTTAATACTGTTAGAGGAAAAAGCCACCGACTGAGAAGTTATATCTTGAAGTGTAACAAAATATTCCACTATGCTATCGTGTTATCAAAAATTCTTTTTTTATTCGATGAAAAAAATAAACCTATTATTTATTTTGACAGTCGAAAATTATCCGAAGACACTTTCAATAGCTTCGTTTATGAAGTGAAATTTATAAATGATATAATATTACGATGATACATGGTTGGAAATATATAATAAAAACATTTACTAATTCGAGAACCAGTAATGTAATTGAATATCCATTTATGTCTTGATAAATTTACTCCGGTTTGCATTTTTCATTTCTTTTTTTAAAAAATAGGTATCCAAAATTTCGTGATACATATCAAGTTTGGTTGAAATGTAACGCCTAATAAGTGTAATTATTTTGCTATTTTCCCCTCATTTGTACCTACCTAAAAATCACTTTATACTCGTAGTTTCTGATTGTACAAAGCAACCACATTGAAATTATCTGACAAGTTGAAATTGCTTTAAAAACCTTTTACTTCGTTCTATGATTAAAGAATCAAAAAACCGCCATGTTAGGTTTCTACTACTTTGTTTTGCGGAGACGAATAAGAACCATATTCTTTTACAGCTCTGCTATTATATTAATGAATAAATTTCATTACAAGTTAAAGTAAAAGCTTAAACACGACTTTTTTCTTCTCCTTTTATATAAGTATATAACCCATAAAAGATAGGTAATAATTTTCCTCCGCAGTATTTTTTTTGTAAAAGAAAAAAAAAACTAAGAAAAGTTTGAAAAATTGCAAACATTTTTTTATTGAAATTCAATTTTTTTATTCGAAATAAGCGTTTTTTTTTCAAAATTTTATTTAAAAATGAAATTATTTTCAGTGCTTTTTAGAAAATGTATGGAATTTTCGAATTTTGTTTTGAAAGCAAATTTTAAAAAGACGTTATTTTCATTTTTTTTTTCAATTTTCTATAGCAACAAATTTTTTAAAGGCTAAAAAAAATTCTCAACAATAATTTTTAAAAATGTTGTTAAAAACAGTTTATTGAGGTAAAGTTATGAAGGAAAAACTATGGAAGGAATTTATAACTAAATCAAGAAAAACTTAATAATTTTTTTTTTTGAAAAAGTTGAAAAATTGTTCTTTTTTAGTTCTTTAAAATCATTCATTATATAGAAAAATACTTTTCAAGCACCAAGTGCTCGCCATCAGGCCCAATACACAACTAACATATGTATTGAGTGACAAACTAATGCTTATAAATACTAAAGAGTGTGGTGAAGTTTGGTGAGAGGGAAACAGGAAGGGGGTTCTCCAAACCTGACCACCCTCTTCAAAGTAAGCATTTAGCATTAGTTATTAGTATGTGCATTGGGCCTGATAATGAGCGCTTGGTGCTTGAAAAACATTCGTCTATAGTAAACGATTTTAAGGAACTGAAGAAGAAAAATTTTTCAACTTATTTAATTTTTATTTTTGCCGGATTGGCGTGTTCAATTAAAAAACTAATTTTTATACTAAAAAATTTAGGCACCTATATTTTACTTGCAAATTTAGAAAATTTTTGTTCAACTTTTTTCGAAATTATTCTGTTTGAAAATAAAGTTAAGATTTTTTTAGAGTTTTTAAAAAATTTATGCAATTTCTAATTTAACTTTAAACTTCAATTATCTATCAGCAAATGATTTAAAAAGAAAATACTTACAGAAAATTTGCTCAAATGTTATTTTTTTACAAACATATTCTTTCAACTTCGTTCGAAAATTAATTTGGTAGGTAGGTACATAATTAGGTATACTCTTCTCCTATTAAAAATGTAAATTTTCGATTTTTTTTTTATTGTTATTTATTTTTGCATGTGATTAATTTTAATTGATTGTAATTTAAGCAATTTT
>FIZV01001540.1:0-14892 GCA_900050545.1 Trionymus perrisii | reverse complement strand
TAAACCAATCAGTATTTCCAAATGAAAATGTCATTTCCGGATGCAGGGTGTCTAGTAGACCTCAAAATTGCAAAAATCCCAAAATCGATTTTTTTTTTAGATGTAACGTTATTACTCCAAAAGTGTGATATATTCGATGGAATATAAAAGGGAAAAACAATTTTGGCAGCTGATAAAAGCAGCTCGGCGTCTTGTAATATTTACAACCACCTGTAGCAGAAGTTGTAACAACTCCATTATTGTTCTATTACTTCTCCCTACAAACCTATAAACGATGAAACTTTTTAAATTACAATTCTCGTTTACCTTTTGTTTTCCCCTTGCTCAGCCAGTTCTTCACACTTCTTTCTCTGCGGTTTTTATTCGATACGAAGCGTAAAAATTAACATATCGATAAATCGGCGTTTTTTACCCCGGAAATTTTTTATTCGCGTTTTAACCAGAAAGCTGCTGTCAGATGCATGGTTTTGAATCTCGATTCGCACAGTTTGCCGCGTTTCAGTCTTTTGATTGTACTCCTCTATTCTATCGAATAACAAAGCTTTTCTGATGGTAGCATTTTTAAGTGATATTTTTTCTCCTTTAATCGATTAGCTTTTTCGGTACCTATGAAAAACTACTCTACGTCAGGAGAATACCAAAATAAAGACGTCATTGTGAAATGCGTCATTTTAAAATTTATTTCCGATGTAGGAAACTGGCTATGGTGAATTTATTTCGGTGATGGTTTTCCTATTCATATTGACGGTTTCTAATAACCGTTCATGAAGAAAGAAACTGCCGATGTTGACGAAGGCTTATTTTTCGCAGGGGAACATACCGAAATTTTTTTCGCACGTCGCGTCGTACGAAGTGAAATAAGCTTTTACCTTAGTGGAAAGTTTTTGGATATTCAAATAATATTATTTTATATACCTAGGTATTTTATTTACGAGAAAAAATTTATTAATTTTATTTGATTACCTCGAATTCATCATTGTTAAACCAGATGAAGATTTTGGATTCGGTTTATCAAGAAATAATGATTTTTTTTACCGTTTTCAAGAATTAAGTTAAGTAGGTAGGTGCCTATTTTTCACTTTGAAAAACTGTGCAAAAGACAAGTTGAAAAAAATTAGAGATATTCGATTTTGCTGAAATCGTAATACATATGTATATACATATATACATATGATACCTAAATCAAGTTAAAATATGTCCAGACAAGAATTTTAGATCTAGGAGGCGATTGTGACTTGTGAGTCATTCATTCAGTTATTTTAAATGAAAATGGAATGAATTTAGTTCAATTTCAGGTTAATGACGTATTTAGGTGCTTTAAAAATATACCTATTGCAAAAAAAAATGGGCCAAAAATGACCTTGTTATGAGGAGTCGTTTTCCAATTTAAAAAAAAAATGAAAAATGTATACCTATGGTACATACATAGATTTCAGAGAATTCCTTACTTCAGACTTCCATTTCTTTTCATCTCAGTACCCAAAGTTGTTTCATTAAGAAAATAATTCCCTGTTTATTATTTTTCCTCTAACTGAATTTTGAATGACCACTAGTTGCCCACAATGCATTTTTTTTTAGAAAAATGAAAATTCAAAGGTTTTCAAACTCCTTCCTTTTTTAGTTTATAGCTTATCAAAGTTGTATTTCCTTTATATGAGAATTGATTCAATTTTTTTTATTTTCCCCTCAACTTGATTTTAAGTGGTACCTCGAGACGTCTCCAATTTTTCAAAAAATCGAAAATAAAAAAATGAAAAAAATTGTTTTTCCTAAAATCTAAAGTTGTTTCTTTCTATTGAAAATAATTTCCTATTTCTTATTTTCCCTTAGCTGAAACTAGCCCTCTCCTATTTAGAAAAAAATAACCAAATTTCGAACTTTTGCATTTTTTTATTCTAACCTATAAAAATTGTTTGCCTATTCGTGAGAAATAATTCTCAATTTTGCATTTTCCTCCTCATTGAATTTCAAGTGGCACCTAACGGTCGTCCAACTTCAAAAAAAAGGAAGAAATTGAAAATATTCAATGTATGAATTTTTTTTTAATTTCATCTCATAAAAGTTGTTCCTATTCATGAGAACTGTTTACTTCTTCCAAATTTCTCATTTTTCCTCGACTTATTTTTATAAGTGGTTGGGGAGCCCCAAATTTTTCAAAAAAAAAAAATATTATAGGTATATATATACTTAAGTACCTACCTCTTTTTTCATAAAAAACGAACCGCAATTTTTTTTTAATGCAAAAGTTTAAAAATTTGATAATTTTCATATTTCTTCTTTTCAAAATGGTGGCTGGCTGATGCCATTTCAAATTTATTTACGGAAAAGTAAAAAATATGGAAGTTATTTTTAACAACAAAAAATAATTTTTAATGCTTTGTCAAACAATTTCGCTCTTTCTTTTGAAAAATTGGGAACGCCCCAAGTTACTTCAGAAATCAAATTCAGTGAAAATAAAAAAATTGGGAATTAATTCTCATGAAAAGGAACAACCGTGATAAGTTATAATCAAAAAAAGACAACGGTTCAAAAATTGGCCAATTCTTTTGCTTAATTTCAAAATCCCAACCAAAGGTCTAAAAATCTAGTTCAATTTTTTCTCCAATTGTCAAAATTAGCTTTTAAACGGATTTTTTTTTTTTAAATCAGACAAAATTTAAAAAATTTAAAAAATTTTAAATTTCGTTTTTTTACAAAAATTTAGCTAAAAACTAAAGTTCGAAAAAAAATTTTGAAACTTTTTCAAAAGTTTATTTTAAACAGAGTTTTAAAATAAAGCTTTAAATAAAATTTGACAAAAGTTCTACGAAAATCAAAACATTTTTTTAAGAATGAAACTTTGAAAAAATTGCTAAAAAACAAAACAAGAGCGCGATTGGCTTAAAAAAGTTTCTGTTAAAAAATTTTCGAGTAATAGGTATTCAGTCATGTTTAGTGAAATTTTGAAAATGTGATAATTGGCTATTGAACAGCATTTTAAAAATCTACCCAAGTGCAAAAGTCCTAAAAATATTTTTAGAAAGAATTTCTTAAATTGGCTTTTGATCAGAACTTTTTTCAAATTTCTGAAAAAATTACAAAAAATTTGAACCAATTGAAAAAATTTACTCAAGAATAAAATTTGGAAAACAAGTTTGCTATAAAAGGTTTAAAAAGTTTATGTTGAAAAATTTCTTGATAATGCTTCATGTTCAACAAATTCTAAAAAATTTAGGAAAATTTGTTTTTGAGCAGAATTTCGGGAATCTCGATTAAACTGATTAAAGTAAAACTTTTTTAAAAATACAATCTTTCAAGATTTTAAACAGAGCCAGGGAGCTTCGGAACCTGAACCTGAACCGCTTAAAATCAAAAAAATATGGTGATTTTTTTTCTGAAACAAAGCTAGAAAAAATTTTAGTTTCAGTTTCAGTTTTTATTTTTGAGTACCTACCTAGCAAACTTCTAAACTAAAAAAAAAAAAATTTTCGCTTTAGTGCTGAGAGCCGACTCTAAATTTTTTAAACTTCTTAAAAATAAGAATTAATAATCTTCTCCTAAAAACTTGTCAATTATTTTATTTTGAAAATAGGTTAGGTAAATAATTTAGGTAGGTAGGTATTTATTTAAAAAAAAAAAAAAAAAAAAAAAAAAAAAAAAACGGAAAAAAAAAATTAAAAATAAAAAAAAGTATAAAAAAATTTTGGGAGGGGGGTTTTTATTTAAAAAAAAAAAAAAAAAAAAAAAAAAAAAAAAACTGGAAAAAGACAATTAAGTACGAAAAAAATTCTTAATCCTGAAATCAACACCGAAAACCATAAAAAAATCTTTGTTTGAGAGCTCATATAAATTACCAACAAACAGCCTACAGCTTCTGGTATTTCTGCCTAAACCAATTGATTTGTTGTAAGTATCAAATACCCACTTCCAAAGTCCACAGAGAAACATCTACAAACATTGCAGACAAACAAAAAGAAGTACTTTGGTAGTAGGTCCTAGGTACCTAATTCCATAAAACGATTCAGAATGAGCATAAAACAGGCAGCTGTTGTTGGTTGTAAATTAGTTATTTGTTTCTGTATAAACTGTGTAAGTTGTTATAAAGTTAGAAATTAACTTCGTAGCGCTTGTCGTCATTAAGAATTGACCACTGAATTAATACAAAGTTGAAATTTTCTGTGCTGATTACCAGCAGCGGAGTTACTTTGTATATAGTATCTAATTGCATTTCGCTACTTCGCATCTTACGAGTAAAGCTTAAACATCTTGGCTTTGGCTGCTTGCTAAGCAAAGTAATTTCAACTGAAATACATTCTGTGAGTTTGCTTTTGAAAAAACCCTACCTACTTGAACTGATTGGGTGAGATTTTTTTGAAAAATCACCGAATCGAGCATCGTCATCTTGCCGAGCTTGGAAAATTATCACGTAAAAATAAAAGTGTTTTAAAGACCTAGAGCACGCAACACCTCTTGTAACGTGCAATTAAAACAGAGTTCATTGTATTTTAAAGAATAAATTTTCGTATAACTTATTAAGACGAGGTTTTGCAAATTTCTAACGCTACTTTTGTTTTTTTTTGTTTTTGTTTTTCAGAAATTTCCTAGATTTTTCGACCTGTTTGTAAATTTTGCGCAGGTAAGAATTTTATAGATTTTTTTGGTAGAAATACTTAGGCAATCTTGGGCGAGTAATTCGTTCAATGAAATAGCAAATCGTATCTGCCATGTGATCATTAAGAATTGGATCCTACATCTATGCTAACGACAAATAGGAAAACTGGAGTGATGATTTAATTACCGAAAGAACGAGTTTCCAAAAAAAAAAATTACAAATTCTCCGGGTCGTAAATTCGAGTAAAAATCTATATCCCACGTAATAAGGTTACGTATGTTGACATCGTAAATCTTTAAATGGTATAAAATACTTAATACGTAATGCGGTATAAGCTTTGACCCTACGATTAGGCTTATTATTGTTTTTATTAGAGAATAAATCTTCGAATAAATACAACCTTTTGTAGAATTAGTGACTTTTTAAACGAATTTTTCTCGGTCTAGGTACCTACTTACCTACTTCCTACCTATCTATGTTTTATTCTTTCATTTTTTCTACGAAAATTTTTCAAGTACTCGAGTATCTTATTACTATGGCGAATTATATTGATAAGCTGTACACAGTAGTAGATTAGGACCTACTTATGCGACCGAGGTATTTGGTATTTTCGCGTTTAAATAACCGCGACCTGCCAATACCGATATTAGCATTATTTTTGTTGTCGACTAACTTACTTTCTTATCTACCTGTCTAAATACCTGTACATACGCCTATACGTTAACCTATCGCATTTTATTCATTGACATTGAGTAATCAATTTTCAAAACCTTGTCTCGAAACTGGAAGAACGCAGGTGTTCAGTAGGTATCGATGACGCAATTTTCAAATTCGCTCGTTATTAAGAAAAAATAAGTCAAAATATTGATAAAATGTAGATACGTCATAATAGCGCTGACTTCGAATATTGCCTTATGTTTGATAGAGCACTTCCCAAGCTACACTCAAATTTTGAAAAAATTGAAGAAATCATTAATAAAATTGGTAGGACTTTCCCTAACTCCCTCCCCCCACCGCCATTCAAATTTTGAAAAAAAATCACGAAGCCAAAGGAATCATGTTTGACATTTGTCTGTTACCTGTAGGTATTTTTAATTGGGCTGAATTTAAATATTTACTTACGAGTACTTTTTTAATTAGGGCCTGTCAGAACCTCATGAAAGGGTCTATTTCGAGAATTGGTGGTTTGTGGCAGTCTTGCAAAATTTTTTCAAAATATGTATTTGGAATTTTGAAATTTCAAGAAAACTTTTCGAAATACAATTAGTGTAAAATATTCTCGAAACTGTGCTTCAGAAAAAATTGAGAAAAAAAATCAGGAGGTTTTTTGTGAAGTATTCAGAATTGTGGCCTATTGAGAACAATTTTAAAGAAATTCAACGAAAACAAAAAAAAAAACTTTGAAAGTGAATTTTTTGTAAAATATTCTCGAAATTTTCTTTGAGAATAATTGTGAAAATTAGAAGAAAAAATTTTTGGACAGTAAAAACATGAAGATGTCAAAAATATATAAAAAACACAATCGAAATTCGTCCATTGTAAAAATTTTAAGACATTTTTCTTCTTTTTTTAAATATTAAAAATTTTGAATCAAAAATTTTCTAAAAATACATAATTCAAAATTTTGTTGAAAAAACTGTTGGAAATGAAACTTTTGAAAAATAATCTCAGAATTATTAAAAAAAAAACTATTTTTTGCAAAGTATCTGTTTCAAAATTCCACCTTTCCAAAAATTTTGAAAACTTTTTTTGAAAAATATTTGCAGTTTTACCCTTGAAAAAAAATAGAACTTGGAATAGAATTTTTGTAAAAAAAATATTGTACTTGCTAAAAATAATGTGAACAACTAGCAGACACTTCTTTGTAAGATATTAACAATTTTGATCAATCAAGAATTTCTTTGCAAAATATTTGATATTTTTGCCTCATACAAAACTTTTTGAAATTAAATTTTCTTTAAATATCCTCAAAATTGTCTTCGCTAAAAATTTCAAAAATACCTATATATTTTTTTTGTAAATTTTACAGTCTTTGTTAAAAATTGTGGAATTCGTAAAATATTTGCAGTCTTAGCCTCTAAAAAAGAAGAAGAAAACAAAACTTTTCAAATTGAGCTCTTGAGAAATACGCTCAAACTTACTTTTGAAAAACATTTAAAAAATCAAAAACCGTTTTGCAAGGAATTTTTGAAATTGCCCTTGTGAAAAATTGTGATTTTTTTTTAATTTGTAAAACACGTTTTAAAAAAATTCTGCAAAATGTTGACAATTTTTGCCTCTTAAGAAACATTTTGAAATGAATTTTTTTAAAAATATTTCCAGAATTAATTGTCTGTGCGTAAGATTTCAAAAATTAACTACAAAAAAAGACCAAAAAAATAGAAAATATTTACAATTTTGACCTTGCGATTTCTTGCAAAATATGTATTCGCAATTTTTGTTTTTTTTTCTCTTAAAAAACTTTTTTTAAAATTAAATTTGTATCAAATATCCTCAAAATTGTCTTCGCAAAAAGTTGACTCAAAAACTTCTTTTAAAAATACTCTCGAAATTATTCTTGCAAAAAATTTGGATAATAAGGGGAAAATGTGTAAAGTACATAATATTGACAACTTTTGTCTTTCAAAAAAAAAAAAATAATGGAAAAAATAAGAAAAATTAAAATTTTAACTTTGCATTTTTTTTGAAAATATTTGCAATTTTTGCTTCTTGAAAATATTTTTTAGACTGATTTTAAAAAAATATTCTTAGTATTTCTGCAAAAGATTTCATAAATACAAAAATTGCAAAATACTATTCTCATAAAATGGT
The DNA here is from genome assembly GCA_900050545.1 of Trionymus perrisii. NCBI lineage: Eukaryota > Metazoa > Arthropoda > Insecta > Hemiptera > Pseudococcidae > Trionymus > Trionymus perrisii. The sequence goes on along the minus strand of FIZV01001540.1, from coordinate 7,490 downwards.
TCTTTTAGAAATTCGTAAAATTCACCAAAAAGAAGTCGTAAATAATTCGAATTTTTTTCCTTTTAAAAATTATAAATACATATTTTTCTTTGGAAAATATTAACAATTTATTTTGACCTTTTAACTTTTGGAAAATAAGCAGTGTAAAATATTTTTAAAATTGTTCTTGCAGAAATTCGACCCTTGATAGGTAAATGATGAGTTTTCTGGGAACAAAATAATTAATGAAGCTAGAGCTCAAAAATTCTTCTCATCAGGTCTATATTTTTTCTCGACGTCAATCGATTTAATCAAATCAAAATTCTTTTTTTTCACAACTCGCAGTTTTCTAAAATGAAGCTCACATTAGTCTACATTTTTCTGAAACAAACACCTAAGTATTTGTTCGTCAACCAATCACAATAAGCAGAAAAAAAATCAAAATTATAGTTCGAACGATCCGTTAAAAAAATTGGAAAAAAATCTAGAGAATAGAGAATCGAAGAACCTAACTCTTCATGGGTGTAAAAGCATAGCTCGGTATAAAGTTAAACTTATGACACGATGCAATTTTGTGTGCGAACTATTTCATCGATAGAAAATTCATTAAAACGTAATTGACTTTTCGGTATATGGAAAAGTCATAATTAAATTTCGACGCTAGTTTAGCGCCGCTCGCAGGTTACACGAATATAACAAACTTTTCATCCCTTTGGCCTATTAACGGAAAAACGTATACTACATCTGTCACACCCGTACGCAGAAAATCAATTTCCTAAAGAAAACAACACGTACGTATAAATGCAAACACAAGTTCATTAACCACAAATCACCTCTGTGGCATCGAAATCTCTTTAAATAAATGAAATGTCATTCGATTAACACATTCGAACCGAATAGGTGCTTAATTAAGTAGATAGATGTAATTTCTTTTAAAATTATTTCATCTCGTTTAAGTCGTTCGGGTAGTTTGGAAACTGCAAGTAGATAAATTTAGGGAAAAAATTAACATTGTGGTAACACTGTATTCGGTCTCGTTTCTCTGTTATGATTTTTGTTTTAATTTTACTTCTCCGGTGTGGGGGTATTTTTCACATAATGAAAGAGAGAAAGAAAGAGATGGAAGTGAAAGTACACATAAGAATCCATACAATAGTCAGGAGGTTGTTAACGGTTCTCCCTATATTTTTTCTTCTTTTTTTTTCAATGATCCGGCGTCATTTTGCTTTTCACCCAAGCCCAAATCTGGGTAGGAAAAAGTGTCGATACGTATAGAACCGTAGGCGCTGGCTTTCTCACAAACGTGCCCGAGAACTTTACACCAGTACACTGGCAGCGAAGTATCCATTCTTGGCTGAGTGTGCGAAATTACGACTATACGAGCAAGAATAGCGAACGGCATCGGCATCGGCTTCGAGATGGGAGAAGAGTTGGGAAAAGGACGACAACGACAACGAGGGCAATATTATCGACTGAAGGATAACCTCTGTACTCTCTCAACTTGGATTAAACGTTCTCGCTTCCCGTTTATTGATTGAAATGTAGGCACTTTTTATCGTCCTTCCCTTTGGGGGCCATTTACGCGTACAGGTTTACACATAACCGCACATCTATAGGGGGCGGCCACTCTCATGTACTGGGAAAGCAAAATGTGACCGTGCGTCCATCGCCTTCGCATCGTTTCGATGCATTTATGAACCCATCGCGCATTCTCTGCCCCTAATACCTTATGTAATCTTCTTCCTAGCTTTTGTTTTCCGTCTTCCTTTTATTATTTCTTTTTTCGAAAAAGAAACCTACATATCTGCCTACAATAATTATATAACGTTTATCGAAACGCTAGATACGGCGCGGCGCCGCGTGGCCCCATTCTTTCCTTCCATATGTTTTCATTTTGTATCACAAATGAAACCTTTAATACTAGGTCTAGGTGTTTGAATGTTTTGAGTGTTATTCAACTACCTACTAGTTAAAGTTATACAGGGTGTAAAATGAAACGTTTACAATATTTTAACCATCATGATATAATTTGCCTATTTCGAAAATTCAGTGGCGAATCTGATAGGGAAAATATAGGGAAGTCAGAAAGTTGATACCATACAGTCTCATTTATTTTTCAAAGGGAAGAGGGCTATTTTATGGAATAAATTGAAAATTCAATTTTTTTGAAGAACTGTACTATTTTTCAAAAATTCGATTGTTAGACTCTTTTTAAAATTCGGAGTACGTAAATTTTTTTACATTTTCAAAAATTATTATTGAATTGCCTAAATTGCAAAATTTTTTAAAATTATCAAATTTCCCAAAATCGATAAATTTTCTAAAACTCCAATTTACAAAAAAAATATATTTTTCAAAAATGGCGGAATTTTTAAAAATCATCAAATTTTCCAAAATTAATGAATTTTATAAAATTCTTTAATACGAAAAAATTATTGATTTTTCAAAAATTGCGGAATTTTTGAAATTCATTGCACTTTCAAAAAATTTATTTTTCTCAAAAACTGACAATTTTTAAAAAATTATTGTATTGCTTAAATTGCAAAATTTTCAAAAATTATGAAATTTTCCAAAATCGTTTAATTTTTGAAAATTTTCTAATTCACAAAAATCATTGATTTTTCAAAAGTTTTCTGATTCTTAAAAATCATCAAATTTTCCAAAACTAATGAATTTTATAAAATTCTCTATAATGCACAAAAATTATCAATTTTTTAAAAATTGCGGAATTTTTAAAATTAATCGCATTTTAAAAAATATTATAATACCTACCTCTCAAATTAAAAATTGCAATTTTTAATGATTCAAATGACAAATTTCTCAAAATCGTTGAATTTTCAAAAATTCCTAATTCACAAAAATTTTTGATTTTCTAAAACTTCAGAATCTATAAAAATCATCACCTTCTCAAAAACTGACGAAATTTTATAAAATTCCTAATTCATAAAAATTATTGATTTTTCAAAAACTTCAAGATCTTCAAAAATCACCACCTTCTCAAAAATTGTCAAATTTCTAAAAACTGAAAATTTTTCAAAAATTGAAAATAGTTTCTTCAACTTTATTTTTTTAAAAATTCCAATTAAATTTTTTAATTTTAATTTTTAAATTGTTTTAAAACTCAAAGTTTTTAAATTCGTCTAAAAATTGATGTTCATAAATTATAATCAATTAAAAGTAATCACATGCGAAAATTCAACCCCTTGAAACATGAAAGTCTGGATCGACGCGGAAATTTTTTTAAAGATCTTATAGACTTTTGAACCGCTTTTGCAAGTGTTCAAATTTTTATTTTTTATAACCATTTCATTAAAATCTCATTTCTTTGAAAATTTGGAAGGAAGTCAGACATCCATAACTTCCGTATCAAATACGCCACTGGGAAAATTTAAGGCGTTATAAAGTTTTCAAAATTTGATATTTTCAAACAAAATTAGCTGGCAACATTGCATTAAAACAATTTTCGACCCCGCCAGTGTGCACTTCGAAAACAAAAAAAGTTGGAATTGCATTGGGATGCCTATTTTTGAAATTGAAGGATGTAATAGCAACAAGAAATTTCTGTCAAAAGTATTGCCTATCTTAATTATTACGGTGCACTTTTGAGACATGAAAATTGAGAAATTCTGTCAAAACAATACACGAAACAGATGTAACTTTTTGAGATGAACAAAAAAAGTTATGTGAAGAATTTGCCTATCTTTGAAAATGAAGGCACATTTTCAACATAACTTATTTTGCTTCTCTCAAAATTTTTTGAAACCATTGCCCCTTCAAAATCGAGATAGGCAACTTATCATGATAACATAAACTGTTTGTCTACTCGAATTCAATCTATGGTTGAAATATTGCAAACGCTTCATGGTACACCCTGTATATAGGAAAATTAATATGTTCTTTGCATTTAACCTCTCCCTCTTTAATGTAGCTTTGGCTCGCGTCTATTTTACTCGTATTCAAAATGCTCTCCCAAACAATTCTTCATTTAACTTTTACTAATCTTGCAACTCCATTTTCCAACTTCTTATCAAATCGTCGTGTTTCCTTATGACGCGTTGAAAATAAAAAAGACAATTAAAAATTTTTCCCGCCAATTAACGTCTGAATCAGAAACAATATAAAGAATTTTTGGATAAATTAATTTGCATAATGTTAAAGAGCTGCAATAAAAGTTCCCAAAGCAAAAAGGCCTCTCGCAACTTTACGCTTAAATTCAACTATTTTGCATATGTTAATAATTCACTGACGTAATTAAGATTCGTTTTTTTTTCTATAACTGCCCAAGTTTTTCTTCGAAAATAATTTATCTTGCGGAGGAGACAAGTTTTCGACTTTTTGAATTTTTCTTCGCATAAGTAATTAAAATTTCAATTTTATTTAATTTACTGGCTCAAAGTTAGCGAAAAAGTCGAATTACTTGGAATTTACGCGACAGTTTTTTCATTTAACTCAAGCTGAAAGTTTTTTTTATTGATTTATTTTGGGCGAGTGGATGCACTTTTTTAGCAATAATTTAACAACAGTTAGATAAAACTGTACTATAACTTGATAAAAAAAAATGCACAGATGTTAGAAAAAGGATGACAAGAAGGATTTATTTCCGAGTAAAAAAATTTTTAGAGCAAAATTGGTGAATTTTTTTCCTTTGAAACATATGAGTCAACAAAAAATACCTATTATTCGAGCATTTTTTGAAGGAATTTTTGAATCTTCAATCTTCAATTTTTTTTTAAGACAATATTCGGTAGGAAAAAAATACAATTTTTAAATTGAATTATTTTACAACTTTTAAGGTAAGCTTTTAGTATATTTCGTTTCTGTGAATTTCTTTCGAGGAGAATTTCGTAGGTACCAAAAAATACTTTTCAACATTTTTTGAAAGAATTTTTGAATTTTTCCCGCAAGGGAACCGGAACCTTGCCAACTCGTCAAATCCGATTGAACTGAGTTCTTCAGAACCAAATTTTGAGCTACTGAAGTTGATTGTTCGATTTTTGGCGAATTTCGGAAAATAGTCAAAAAAATTCCCTAGTACAAATAGATAATATATCAATTTTTTACAAAAATAGTAGGTAAATTTTGAAGTAGAATTCTGAAAATCTGTTCACGGTTTTCATAGTGATCTGGAGTCTCCAGCAGAAGCTGACTTTCCTACAGGACACCGGAATTTCTCCATAAGACCCTGAACTTCGTCCTTTTTATTAGAATGTTTTTAGAAATAATTTTCCTTCGAGTAAAAAATTTATTTTTTCCAAAATTTATTTTTTTATTCATTATTTTTTTTTTTTTTCAAAGAAGAGGATTTTTATTCGATTTTTTTCGGAATGATCTATCATGGAGCATTTTTCTTTTCTTAAAGTATTGAATTTTTTCATTCATTTTAACCACAGAAAAAAATTTTCCATGTATGAAACGATTTTGATAGGAAGGGGGTATTTCCTCAACCGTTTCAAGAGAGAGGGGTCAATTTCAAATAAGTAAACTATGCTAGAGATTTCTGATCTTTCAAATAAGTAAAAAAACTTTTTTTTAATTTGAAAGGGAAGATGAACAATCTTTCAACTGACTTGTTCAACTTCTAAGTAGATACGTAGACGTACTATTTGATAAAAGGTGGCTAGGGGGGGGAGTGAGTTAAGAAGGAAAAAAAGAGTACATAATTTCTTTATAGCTTTTTTGAGGTGTAAGTAGTCATACAGGTTACCGAATAAATCCTAATATTAATTTACGACATAAATAACAAAACAATGAGTCTTGACTCGACGAGCCGACTACAAACATAGAAGGGATGAGAGAGATGAAATAAATATCGAAACGCCAAACAGGAAACATAAAAACGTTCAACCCCTGTCGCCGATATACGTTTACATATGCTCATATAATGTAAAGTAGTGAATAAAAGTAAAGCTACTTATATTTTATTTTTTTATTTTTCCAAGATTCGTCGAACCAGCTGTTACATTGAAGAAAAAGTTTACTCGAAATGAAATTTTTTCAAAGGTCAAATACCGCGCTACAAGTAACAGGTGTTTGGATCAAGTTTTCATATCTTGACAGCGAAAGGTATACCTACCTATATCTGCCTGGTGAATTGTAAATTACTTCAGAAATGTAGATTAGTTTAATTAAAATCAAAATACCTACAGTTTATTATTACATCTGGGTATCCAAGAGTACGTAGTCGTACAAGTACAACGCACCTAGAAATTATTTTGAAGAAATTGTTGTAAAAATTGTTTCACGTGATTATCGAAAACTATGCGACAAACTCTGGTAGGGTTTTTTTCCAGTGTACTACGAGGTCTAATCAGTAAACTAAAATGGCAACATTGCGGAATGTTTTTGTTTATTTTTACACGTCAATTGAACGAAGGTAACACGTATGAATTGTATGACTCGTACTATGTATGCGTTTGTCTTATGGCTTTACGTGTAAAATATCTGTCCACTCCTAGTCCTATGTCTCGGTCGGTATGTTTAAATGACGGTGGCGATGGCGCTGATGCTGATGCTTATACTAGGTAGTAGGTACGTGTCACATCGTGAGGTTTAAGGTTCAAGTTTGACACCCGATGCACTGACCTTACTGTTTTAGTACCTATTCTTCTAGTAAAACACGTTCATTTGTTACGTAATATCTATAACCGTTAGTGCCTTCGGTAGCGATTTAACGATTTAACTATGAATCGAATACGTTTGCTTCGAGGCACGGTGCGGTGGCAATATGTGGGTGGATCGATTGATTTGTCGAATGAAAAAATGTTCAAATATTGAACTGTTTGGACTTTAATGTGCAGAGTCCTCAGTGATAAGAGGTTGCTCTATATTGAACTTTGGGTCTGGTCTAGGTCTCTAACAACGTGAAAATTATCTAAGAAAATTTCCACTTGCAGTCTTTCATCTCCTAACACACCAGAATAGAATTTCTTCATGACTAATTTCAATTTCCTCATTTCATTGCTCACACGTATTCCTCGATAAATTTATTTTTCTTATTTCGACAGTAACGTAGGAAGCATGGGTTTGAACCCACGGTGAAAAAAGGAAAATGACCCTTTTACTGTCTTCCGGTTTGTTTGTTGTTTTTTTCGAAGAATTTAATGCGTAGGAGATGATGATATCGAGATATCGTTTACGTGGATAGTTGCACGCAAATTGTGTTAATCTAGCTTGAATTGTCCGTAAAAAAATCAAAAATCATAATTGGAAAATAATGGCCATTTTTTAAGAATATTTTTGCAGCAAAATAGGTAATTACTAATTACTTATTTTGCTGCAAAAATTACTAATTAGGTTGGTATTATTAAAAATTTTATTTGATATTCCCGAATTTTTGAAAGAATTTTCTGTAAGTATTTCATTTTTCAAATTTTTTTTTTTCAAGAATTTTATTCAAGGCGATAGGCATAAAACAGTGAAAATTGAAAAAAAATGATACTTTGAACTTTAAAAAAAAAAAAAAAATGTTTTTTAAATACTTTTTGTTTTTAAAAAATTTTCAGAAAAAAATG
>FIZV01001459.1:0-12827 GCA_900050545.1 Trionymus perrisii | reverse complement strand
GCAAAAATCAGCACTTTTTCGATTTTCAGCACAAATTTCTAAATTGGAGGACCTTAATTCAAAATTGTCCTCAATTAATTTTCAAGCTCAAAAAACTCAAAAAGTATACTTTTATAAATGCAAAATAATTCCAGCCAGATTTCATCAAAAATTCATCCAGTTTTTAACTTCATGCTACGAAAATGACCCAATTTATCTTTTTCTGGTGAGAAAAAATTAATTCATTAAAATTAATAATCTCAAAAGAGGCAGTTCGAACGATGTTTTAAATTGTCTCGATAATCTCTCATGTGCTATGTACAACTAAAAAGCTCCTATTGCAATTAATCTGCGAACGTCTTCATTGCAAATATAGTCGGATTTTAAACGAGGTCATTTTTTTCTTTTAATGATTTTAATTAAAATGTCAGCGATAAGTTATTTCTAAACGAGCGATTTTTCAAACGGCTCGGAAATATCGAGTCACTCGAATATGACATTAAACGTTTGTAAAAATAACAATAGATGTATTAAAATTCATTAAAAATTTTAATAATCCGAGAATTATAATTTAAATATCCTTCCTGGTTGTATCCTCGCAGGGTACACTTCCATCTTTGAAAGACTCTCGAGTCGTGGGCGTACATCATATTCTATTTCGAGAAGCTCATTTCGAGCCCAAAAAAAGCAGTCGTTGAAAAACAAGACCAGCATGGAGGGTTCGATACATCAAACGTTACTTCGACGAAAGCTGTTTCAGAATTTCGGAAAAAATAAATTGAATTAAATGATAATCCCCATCAAAAAAAAACTTCATCGGGTCGGTTTTAATCTTAAAGATATCCATACCAGGGCGAAAAATTTCAACGAATATGGCCCCTAGATATAAGAAAAACTCCAGCGCCAGTTGAGTCAATTTACATAAAAATTAATAACACATTCTGCAGCTGAACTTCCGCGTAGCCTGAGCCCATATCTCGACGTTCGAGTTAATTTTCAAAGTAAAAATAAAGAAACACTGTGGGCACTTTGAAAAAGTCAACTTTTTGGCGCACTTGGCAAAGGCATAAATTACCATATTTTTTTTCCTCACTTCGAAACACTTAAGGCGTACTTACCTCTAAGCTAACGTACGTCGTGTAAATGGGATACGGTAGAGCGATACAAATAGCCGTCAGCCATGCTCCGGTACTGAAGATGAGGCCTGGTAATCGAGCCTTGGCCGGGTTTCGGACGAATAGGTATCTATCGAAGACGATCATCAGAAATGTCAGTATAGTTACATGTGCTGGAACATCCTACGAATGCAAAAAAAAAAAACCGTCAACATTACCGGAAAATTATAGCTAATTAATTACGACTTTTTTTTTGTTTTGTTCTAATCGTATAAAATGTGCCTATACACGAGTCGAGAAAAAAACACCAGCTCGTGAGTTCTTAGGTACGTCGATAAATCCGCCGCAAATAAAAGCTTGAAAAATACACTATATTCTAGCCACAGAAATAAGCTATGTAGTGTGCAGTGTACGTCTACGTACATAAAAGAAGAGAGCGAAAAAAAGTAGTTTGCGATGCTTTATTATTAGATTACCGCGACAAGGCACATTACTGAAATGGATCTCACTGAAATTGTTATCTTCACTTGTGCTAACGTTTTTCATTATCCGCAGCAAGGGGCTCGCAAAATGTAACCGCGAAATTCTTTCTTTTTTTTTCCATTTCCATACGAGTATATCGCGTAAAAGCATTCGTTTCAGATGACGGATACATATAGGAATAGTTTAAACAGCGATTGCGTACTTTAGATAAACGGCTATGTCTATCTCTATTCGTATATATACCGTGTGTTCGCATTAAAACTGCGGAATTTTCTTTCATATGTCGAATAAATTGCCTAACCGAGTCGTTTTATTTTAATATGTGTTTATATATAAGGGGCGGAAATATATAGACGAGTAATATCGCGTAATGTTCTGTACAAATGATGTAATTATGCTAATTACAGGGTGTCTAACAAAATTTCCAAATCCAAAATCAGCACCTTTTCAGCACCTTTTTTCAGCACTCTTTAAAAAAATGTTTTAAAGCGCCCCGGCCCGTTAAAAAAAATTACAAAAAAAATTTTCATTAATTTTTTCATTTTCAAAATTCAGGTTATGTAATATGATATTACAATCAAAATAACACATTATAAACCGACTGCGATAATTTTAGTATTTATAGTCGACACTCATTCTACGTACATAACGTACGATAACCTAAATTAACTGCCTGTTATAACTCACTAAACCAGGGCCGGCTCTAACTAAACCAGTAGTAGAATCGAATCGCTTACCACGATGAGACGTTTTAAATGTTCGCTATTTTGGTACTCGTTCCTATTTGGAATAACTGTTTCAATTAGTAAACCAAATATCGTTGTTATTATCGCAGACGACTTGGTAAGATACACTTCAATATTTCGATCATTTTATTATCAATACATAATAATAACTGCATAAGTTTCAATACTCTTTGAAAATGATTAATTCAGGGATGGAACGACGTAGGGTTTCATGGATCTAATGAAATACCAACGCCCAACATCGATGCCCTAGCTTACAATGGGATTATTTTAAATAGGCATTATGTTCTTCCAACATGTACACCTTCAAGAGCAGCTCTAATGACTGGAAAATATCCAATTAGAACGGGTTAGAAATTTTATTTATACTATAAACTGTTTGGAGAATGTCAAATTTTTTTAAACGAACAATTTCTTTACGGGATAGGGTTGCAAGGCGATCCAGGAGGCCCTCAACAACCATGGACACTGCCACTGAACGAGAAAATTCTACCCCAAGTAAGTAGGTTTTCTTTTCCATTTCAGATTTAAATTTCTCAATAAAATTATCACCCAAAATGTCAAAACTAAAATAAATTACACCTTAGAAAATGCAATAATCTAATATTATTTTTATTTTTTTTTTTTAAAGAAAATCTTTCAATTTTTTGGATATAAAATATTTTAAAGTTTTTAGCCGAATTTATGAAGGCTATTTTGAAATGAGGATATTTCTCAATTGTACCTATTATTGGAGAACAATAAAAATGTTGAACTTGACTTTTAGAGGAAAAACTCTTAAAAATTTTTTGAAGAAAAAAATTAAAATTTTATTTTAAAAATCAAATTTTTCGAAGGAGAAAAAAAACAGGTGTAGCTGCAGATGTTTACCTAAATAGCGAAAATAACTGTAAGTATTTTACTTTTGATTCAATACCTACTTAGTATTTGTTTCAAGTTGTCATGTCATTCTCATGCTTTTCTACATCGCTGAGAAAAAATTAAAAATTACTTGAAGAAATTGCCTAGGCTGAAATATTTTTTTGGAAAAGTCTGTCCCCTTGAGGTGATGTCTTCCCTTACCCTTGTATACGCCACTGCAAACAAGAGATTTCATGCTACCCATTAGATAAATTGTTTCTATTCATTAATTATTTATTCCAAAATAGCGTTACTATCAAACAAATCATTGCAGTACTTGAAAGACTGTGGCTACAAAACACATCTCGTCGGGAAATGGCACTTAGGATTTCATAATACAATTTATACACCTACACAACGTGGCTTCGATACGCATTTTGGATACTATAATGGTTGGATAAGATATAACGATAGTGTATCCACATCTGTGAGTAACTTTACCGAAGTTTTTATACGAGTAAAAATAAATAATATTCCTTTTGCCTTCACACTTCCCAGAATAAAAAATTACCCACATACTCTATCAATCATTTTAAATTGAAAAAAACAAAAAAATTAAAATTGAAAAAATCGTAAGGTGATAAGTACAAAAAAATTCATACCTTTACCTACCTAGTACCTATCCTCTTTTCTTTCAAAATTATAGATGACTTTTAGACATTTTGTCAGACATGAGATGAAAATGTTCTCCCATCGTTGCAGACTGGTCTGCAACATGTTTTTTTATACTTAAAGAATTCCCCATGTGATAAGAACAATCTGATATCTACTTCCTTGGATTTCCCATTGATAGTTTTATTCAATCAGCAAAAAAAATAAAATAAATAAGAATCAAGCTGCCACGATATATCTACTCCCTTGGATTTTCCATCGATAATTTCATTTCTTTGCGTAGCTACAAAATTCTCTACCTTATTTTTTTAAATTAAAAATTGCTTTTTTTTATTTTTTATATAATATTGTCTTCTACTGGACTTATATCTCGACATCATAGTTATGTACAGCAGTACAGCTTGGCCATTTTTTTTTTCATCGAGTTTTTCATTTTCCAAGCACCCATTGGAAGGAATCGACGCACGTAGAAATCTGAAACCGGCTGGTGATGAATTTATTGGACAATACGCCACCGATGTATTTACCAAAGAAGCAGTAAACATAATAAGAAATCACGATTCGAAGAATCCTCTTTTTCTGGAACTATCCCACTTAGCACCCCACGCCATAAAAAGTGACACTTTGCAAGTTCGCGACGAGACTAAAAACGATGAAGATTTTAAATACATTGCCAATATAGAACGAAGACGATTAGCTGGTACCCAAGTGAATCCTTCGTCTGATTGGAAATAATTTCTTCCACTAGAAACTTGATGAAAATTTTCTTCGAAGGTGTTCTTCAAGCACTGGATGAATCGGTTGGTAAAATTATAGAAGCACTGAAAGAGGCCAATTTGTTGGAAAACTCGGTGGTGTTGTTTATATCCGATAACGGCGGGGCAACGGAAGACAAATCCTGGCATTTCCGGAATTCTGCTTCAAATTGGCCTTTGCGCGGAGTAAGTGTAATTATTATTTATAACATTGCTTGAATTTCGAATCGCAAATAGGTATCGAATGTCTAAATGAAAATTTCAGATGAAAACGTCCGTTCACGAGGGAGGAGTGAGAGGAGCTGCAGCAATATGGAGTCCTTTATTTGCACGCAAAAATTACGTTTCTGACGAACTACTTCACATCACCGATTGGTTACCGACATTCGTATCTGCTGCAGGTGGGTAGAATTTCTTCATGCATGTCTAGCTATTAAAAATTATTCATCAAAAAATCATTCCTTGTGATTTATTTGAATTATTTTCAATCTAATTTTAATCAAGTACCTATATTAATTTTTAATTCAAGGCGGTGATTCCAAAGTTATTACGAATATCGATGGAATAAATCAATGGAACGTACTGATTGGGAACCAGTTGAAAACAGATAGAAGAGAAGTGTTGGTGAATATAAATTATGAAAGAAACTCTTCAGCAATAATTCAGGAAAACTGGAAGTTGATAAAAAGTAAGTTTGCCTATTCCCGAACAAAAACGTACCCAATAATTAACTATTTCAAAAATAATGTCAAATGTTTTTCAATGCTCACAGACAGCGAAAGTTATCAACCATCTTATAATGACTATTACGCCGGTGTAACGGGTAGAACAGAAACCCCTTCATACGCTTTAGACCTGGTACTTAACAGTACAACAAATCATTTCATAGGGAACACCGAAACACCCACTGGCAGTAAATTTCTTAGAATACGTTCTCAAGCGAAACTCGACTCGAAATGCCAATCAAGAATTTCATCGACACCGAATTTCGACGATATAAAGTGCATTGGATTTTGTCTTTTCGACTTGCAAATTGATCCTTGCGAATCTTTAAATATCGCGCAATTGCACTCTGAAATTGTAACGAAAGTGAACAGCCGATTACAGTACTATGAAAGTATCACAGTGCCACAGCAGAGACTAGATGACGATGCGGATGCGAATCCTAATCTTTGGGGTGGTTATTGGAGCCCATGGACGGACAAGAAGGATCATAGTATTATTGGTTCTTCAACTATCATCAATGATTTGTTGATTTTTGGTATTGTGTTCGTTATTAGTAAGAAAATTTTGTATTGAATTCCTGGAAAACAATAATTAAAATCTACAGAAAAATTTTGGTTTCCAGTTTTCACTACCTACCTATAATAACTTGTTTGAAATTCGCGTTACGAAAATAAACGACCCAACCAAAAACAGAATAAGCAAGTATTTCACATGAAAAATGACATGAAATTAAAGAAAGATCGTATCACTAAAAAACTAAAGAACTATAGGTACGCATCAAAACGGAAACAACAATCATTTCTTCTAAGTTTGAAACACAATGATCGAAAATAATAAAAATAAAGTAAAAATCACTCACCGTCGCCATTACACGAACGATTGGTTTCGTTTTCCTTTACTACGATACTACCTATACTCTGATGACTCTGATGCATGGTGACTTCATCTGACACGCGATAAAACTTGACAATTCAATAATAATTTAAAAGAAAAATCATTCATTCAATATGATTAGTGTAGCAATTATTTCAATTTACTGTTTAAAAACACGAAAAGTGTAATGGCTGCACACACCTATCACCGAAATTGAAAACGTGCAACCGTAATTCACATACAAACGCGAACTCCTTGCTCAAAGTTCCGCGGTAAACTAAAAACTAAAATTAAAAAAACAAACTTCAACCGTTCAACCCCACCCAACTAACTACTCCACCATTCAACCATTTTGAATTTGAACGATTTGAACCTTGTTGGTGGTGGTGGAACCGAAACCTTTAAGTGCTCCCAACAAACAAAAACGAAACAAAAAATTCCCAATTCATAAACTAAAAAGTAAAAACCTCCCAAAAGCATAATATTGATAAGCAGAATTAGCTAGCACAAGTGAGGATCGAGGAACGATGAAATACTTTCTATAACGGTATAAGACGAACCGCGAATGTCTTATAGTTTTTAATATGGAGTAAATATCTAAGTTCTAATGAAGAAATTTTTGGTAATTTTTGACTAAGGAGGTGTAGGTGTAGATGTGATGAATCACAGATTTCTACAAAATGATCAAGCTAGTCGGCTCGGGTGCCTCCGGTGGCGTGATGAGATCTTCATCTTTACTCAAATGCTTCATCCTAGCAATGGTTGTAGTTAGTTTCCAATTATTACAAAAGTCTGATGGAATATTGAAAGTTTCAAGCAAACAAATTATCAACAAAAATGTAACGGTCGTGCAGAAATATTATCACGGCACAATTTACTACAACTTTCTATATTACAACGTTTAAGATGACTTTCCTTATCTCAATTTTGAAGGATTAATTCAACGAAAACTTCTCAATATTGACGTTAACAGTACTGTTTGTCGACTTCGACATTTCCTTGTAATGTTTCATTACTGCTGTAATAAAGAATCAAATCGACTAATCGCCGGTGAAATGTTTTCCAAGACATCCAAAAACCGAATATTCAATAAAAATGCAATTTAAAATTTGAAAATGTTTAATTTTATTTTACAAGGGTAAATAATTTCACAAGAAAAAATAAAAATGAAAAAGGAGTTGTGTTAACGAATCAACTCGAAGTGGTGGCATTAACATTTTCGCCATTGCATGACGTTTTATCAGCAACAACTATTCGTAACGGTTTCTCGCGCCGGAAAACTTTCTTAGCTCCTTTTCTATCCGATGAATCATCATTAATGTCTTCTTTGCTATCTCTGCGCAAATTGAAGCATACATAAGCAAATTATGAAAATCACATGGTATCATTTCTATAACTGCATACTTACTTGTAATTAACTAAATGATTAATTTCTCTTAAACTATTTGGCGACCTATTCATTGAAGAAACATTTGTAATCGAGCTCCATTCGATAGATGAAATATTTATTCGTTGAGAAATTTCTTGTAAACTGATTATCAAATTTTCTTCCGGTATATAACTTATTTCCGATATCTAAGAATAAAGCAGAAAACGAATAGAGTAGAAGTTCGAAAGAGGTTTTCAAATAAGGATAGAATTGAACCTTTGATTTCAACGCATCGATGGTAAAATCTTCGAGAATAATTTCCTGTATGGGACCGTAACTTCTAATAGTCGGATTATAGCGTCTAATAGGTATATCGATTTGTTTATCCGGGTCTGTGATCATTTCTTCGGAATACAACCTCTGTATGTACAACTGCCAATCGTTTTTCAATTTCAGATTCGTCCATATTTCATCGTTTAAACATACTCTTCTAACCCCGCCAGAAATAACGTGTAAACGACATCTGGTATCATTAAAAAAAATTGTTAAATAGTTACATAATTACATACTAAACGAATTGCGACAAGATCACTTGGATAAATTTTTACCTTTCGAAATCCATATCGATAATATGAGCGAAACGTAAATACTGTACAAGATCTTTTTTGGTATCACCTACAGTGGCATCTTCGTTGATAGAAACTTCATCGATGTAGTTTTCAATCTGCGCGAAGGATATGTATCAATGAAATGAACCATATTCGAAGTTAATTTTCTACGAATAATCTTTCAACTAACTCGATTCGCTTTATAATCCAATAAATAAAGCTTCACTCTTGAAGAATTCGGTTTAATGGGCGGGCTAAGTCTAACATGCAACGTAGCGTCGTTTTCGAGCGATTCCAACGTAGAAATATCCATTCGATTGATGTAAGCGTATTCGTCCTGATTATTTACGCAAGGAGAAATTTTGAAATACGTGCTGGGTGCTTGAACATACTGCTCGAGATTTCTTTTGAATACATCGATCGGCATACGTTTATCAACTTCCAGTTTAAGATCTGAAATCACACCATCTACTCGATTATCGCATTTCTCACCAAAATGTATCCAAAGGCAGCCGCGATAATACTCACTCTTCTTCTTATCTATAGTAACGCTATTGCTGATTTCTTTGAAATAACATTCGTTTTCGTTATTATCTAAACTATCCGAATGTCGGTCCCAAACATCTGAACAAGGATCATCCTGAAATGAGAAAAAAAATCACGTTACGGTCGTCTCGATTTTAATAGCACTATTGAAACACCTTTTTAGCTCACTTCGCCGACTAAATCGTTCATGAGCCTTTCGCGAAAATCTCCACCACCTCCTCGAGGAGAAGAGCCTGAGCTGGACATTTGATATTCTTCCTGAGTTTCGCCAATGATTGTTCTGTCGCTGTCAGTGAGACTACTATCTTCGCTAGCGCTTTGATCACTGTGATGGCCTCCGATGCTGATAGCAGCGACGCCGTTTGAATTCGGTATGGATATCTCGTTCGAACCTACTTCGTCGGTACTCGAAACAGATGGTACTGAGACCGGCGAAGATGAAACTGGTAAAAATCCGTTGCACTGAGGTACGAGTACAATGTTGCCGATGGTTGTATCCAAGTCATCGTTACATTCTAGAATGAAAAAAAATGATATCGTAATTTGTATCATCGTGGTATTATTTTTCTGCTGAATAGCTACGTAAAATACTATCTTCACCAACCCTTATTATTCTTTCTGCTCGTTTGATATCCTTCGATGTACTTGTGATTGATACCACTGTAGTACTCGGTTAGATTAGGAATCGACCACTTTTTCAACACATCTGTTAAAGTGAACCATAACACGGTATAATTACAACGAGATAGATTAAAATACAAATAATATTATTTCGAAAGCGTTACCAAGTTTGATGTCTGGCAAAACGACATTTAATTTGATCACATTTAAATTCTGTTGTACGAGTTTTCGCAAAGCTATTCTACATTTGGTCGGAGTATCGCCACCGATAGATTTGAAGCATACAAAGGCCTAAATGAAGACAAAGTTGATTAGTACAGAGGCATATTAACCAACAAACCAACCAATTTGCGAGCTTACTTTTGAGTTACGGAGATCTCCGCAATCTTTCAGCTGAAGTTTATCATCGTCGATGAATTTAGCAGTGTTTCCTTTGGCTTCCATCATAATGAAAATCGAATAGGCAATGGGATCGTAATTGAAATGCTCGTACAGTTCGTCCTTGAATTCTTTTAAAGTACCCAATAGATTCACTCGGATAACGACAGCGTTATCGATGTGCATTTTATCAATATCAACCAAAGACACTTTCCAAGAAATAGCTGCATTGAACGGAATAGTACGTGGGTTAATTTTCTGTTCAATTTACTCGAGACAATTTGGGCAAAGTCAGAGACACTTACAGCCTGGTTTATATACTGGGAACGGTCTATCTTTAGAGCGAATTTCCATCAACATTTCCTGCTTTTTGTAACTCCACGAATTGTGTTTTCTAAATATGTAGCCAATTTCTTTATTTTCACTGCCTTCTAGACTTTGTTCGATCGTATCGTCTTGACTATTGTACACGACTAGGCGACAATAATCCAACGGTGCCGTTGTTTCTAGCTGTAATTTCTACGTAAAACAAACGAGCAAACGATTATTTAGTAACAAATAAAAATTTATTCGAAACATGTTCTAAAAAAAAAAAATGTACTACTCCACTCCATTCCCAAAATAATTAAATAAGATTTTTTTTATCCTAAAATAATTGAAAAAATATTTTCATCAAAAAAATGGAAAGATTTTTTCTTAAAAAAAGAGAAATTTTTCACTTTCTAAAAATTTGGAAATCAATTTTTACCCAACAAATTGGAACGCTTATTCATGTAGTTCAAAAAATAAAATTTTTTTATTTGCAAGAAAAACACATTTTTTTTTCTTAAAAAATTCAGACTTACTTCTCTAAAAATTGATCGAAAAATATTTTTGCTCCAAAAAGAACTTGTTTTTCTTCCCTAAAAAATTGGAGAATTTTTCGTTGCAAAGGAATAGAGAAATTTTTATTACAATGAAATTGAAAAATTTTTCTTAACAATTTTTTTCATCTGAAAATGATTGAAAAAATTTTTTACCAAAAAAAAATTAAGAAATTTTCCCTCCAATGAACTCGAGAAATCTTTTCTCCTAAAAATTTCAAAAAAAAAATTCTTTTGAGAAATTTTTCACCCAGAAATTTTATTTTTTTTTATATTGGGAAAATAGTTTTTCCTCAAAAAGTTAAGACTTTCTTCTCCACAAATTGATGGAGGAATATTTTTGCTCCCAAAGAATTTTTTCTCCACCCTATTGCATTTTAGAAATTATGTAGGGTGGAAATGATTTTAATTTGCTCATTTTACATACATTTTTGTTGTTGTTCGAGCTACTGCTAAGGTGCCACCTGACGGCCGTGATCATTCGCAAATAATTGAATTAAGGCACTTACTTTATACGCTTTTTTCAGAACATCTTTCAAAGTTTCGTGCGATTCGCAATCTAATCTACAATCTATGCGTTTATCAGTGGTCGGGTGTCGTAGGTAGATCTTGAGTCGTACTATATCGCGTTCTTTTTCTTTCAATTGTCTATAGTTATTCGAGTTTTCGTTCATTTCCTTAAGTAAGGTCTGCCAAATAATTAAAAACAGATCATGTAGGGGGAGATTCGTTCGAAGGTACCGCATGGTAGAAATGCTAACTGAAATGCACCACATACTTTGATATGAGCGGGGAATTTATCTTCTTTCAAAGGTAGTACGTTCCTTTCTTTATCAATCTGGCGATACATTAACATATAAGCGTTCATACTAGAGCTGTAAACACCGGAATAATACCCTCGAGCCGGTCCATATCCACCAAAAGAGTTTTCAATTTGTTCGCTGGTGATCTGAAATAGTCGTACGAAAACGATACTATGAATGGAGGAACCCGCATAAGAGTTTAAATCCGTTTCCGGTGTACTTACTTTATGGACACTTTGATCGTTGAAACAATACCAGTCGCCGGTTTCGAAATCCTTGATGTAGGCGTAGTAGTGACCACCGGAGGCGCTACCAGAATGAACCATAACGGAGAATAATTCGTACACGTAAGGTCCGGCATCGTTGTTTAGGCGATTTTTTTCATTTTCTATCTGATTGCTAACGTCGATACCTTCGTCTACTTCCTGAAATCGGACGATAGGATATGAATCAGGGTAACTTTACCTAACAAACTTTTGATAAGAATTGACGAGCTAACTTGATCGTAATCGACGTTGTCGTTCGAAGAAGCCATGCATCCTTCGTCGTCGATAGCAGAACCGCTATCAGTGGTACTGCTGTCGTCACATTTGCTACTAGATCCAGTGATTTCTTCGGGGAATCCTTCGCTTCCTTCGTCTTTGTACAAAGGAGACGTAGAAGGGACTGCGTTCGAATACGGAATAAGACTATTCAGGTTCAACGTTTGCGGAAATGTAACTCTGAAAAGAGAAAACGTAGACGATGATTATTTGAATGTACTTCAGAGTCCGACTTCATTTGAAAATTTTGAAAATTTATAATTTCTAGAAATTATTAGATCATTAAAAATCAACAATTTGTGAGAATTTGATGATTTAGGAGAATTTGTCAATTTTAGGGTATTTATCAATTTTGGAGAATTTGTCAATTTTGGAGAATTTGTTAATTTGGGTGAATTTGTCAACTTGGGAGATTTTGTCAATTTTAGAAAATTTGTCACTTTTAAAGAATTTGTCAATTTTGGAGAATTTGTCAATTTTAAAAAAAAATGTCAATAAGTATTGAAAATCTATTCAATTTTTAGAAAATTTGTCAATTTTGGACAATTTGTGAATTTTGGACAATTTGTTAATTTTAGAAAATTTGTCAATGTTAGAAAATTTGTCAATTTTAGAAAATTTGACAATTTTAGAAAATTCCTCAATTTTGGAGAATTTGTTAATTTGGGGAAATTTGTCAACTTCAGAGAATCTGTCAATTTTTTAAAATTTGTCAATTCTGAAAAGTTTAACAATTTTTGAAAAAGTGATGATTTTTGAAAATTCTGCAATTTTTGTGAATTAGGCAATTTTAGAAAATGCAACGTTCAATTATTTTTGAAAATGTGAAAAAAAATCCCAATGAATTTTAAAGAAACTTTAACCCTTGAATTCTTCAAAAAATTGAATTTTCAATTCATTCCATGAAA
>FIZV01001448.1:0-13196 GCA_900050545.1 Trionymus perrisii | reverse complement strand
TAAATTTTGCCGTAGGTCGTGTCGTTGAAGATTTATAAAGGAAAGTTTTGATTTTGAAGCAGTTCAAAAAATCGTCGCCATTTTATAAGGAGGGCCAATTTTTTTTCGATTTTTTTTTCGGACAACCACTAGAAATGTTCTCTAGGACTCCCTCCCCCCCCCCCCCCCTCAAAAAAAAAAAAAAGGAAAAATTAGTTTGGAAATTTTATTTTACTACAAACATGAATGGGAAACATATTATTTTTAAATGTCTCGGAAATTTTCAAAAAATTTTTATAGAAACGAAATATTTTTTTGAAATAATTTTAGAAGAAATAATATCAAAAAGTTGGAAATAAGTGTAGAAAAAAATGCTTTTCAAAAAAAAAAAAATCTTGAGAAAGTCGGACTCAGAATAATAAGTTGGTTATTATATGTATCTTTCAAAAAGAATTTTAAAAACATTTTCATGGAAAAAAAATTATTTTGATGCAGTTTCCAAGAACATACTTTTAAATATCCGAAAAATTCACTCCAAACGTTTCTTCAAAAAAAAGTCATAGAAAAATACTAAATTCTTCGCAAAAAAAGAAAAGAAAAAGAAAAAGCGAAGAGTAAATGCTGAAAATAGTCCTTCTCAAAAATTTAACAAAGAAACGATACAGAAAAAAAAATCCAATAAAAAAAATTCTTGCAAAATTTTATTCAAGAAAAAAATTTAGTTACCTATTTATAAGTTTCCTGAAATACTCTATACGAAGTATTCGTAAAGAATCCTCAGAAGACGTTTATTGGAAGAAACAATGTAATGAGAATTTTTTTTTTTTTTAAATTATCTAATAATAATATTTTAAAAACGTGTTTTTCTGCAAAAAATTCTTGGAAAAAAATCTGCCAGGAATTTAATAATATTTTTATTTAAATAAAATCTCCGAATAATTAACCCAAAAACTACATTTAAAAATTTTCTTTAAAAAATTCATCTAGAAACACATTTTTTATTTGGAAAAAAACCACAAAAATAAAAATAAAATAAAAAATAATGATACAACAAAAAAAAATCCTTTGCAAACATTTCGTTAAAAAATTACCTTATAACAAAATTTTCGAAACAAAATTCTCTTCAAAAATTCTCCAGAAATAAAATTGTTTTTGTGATCGGAAGTCTCAGAAAAATTATCTTGGAAAAACATCTGCCCAAAATAAATTCCATGAAGAAAAAAAAACACAAAGAAACATTTTTAAGAAATTTCTTCCTTTGAAAAGTTCTAAAAGAAAATACTTTTCTGAAAAATTCTTCCGGAAAAAAGAATTTTTTTTGTTTTGAAATTTTTTAAAATTAAATCACGAATTCGCCACGATTATTATGTCTTTGAAGCTGATCTCATCATTATCGAGAAATATTACCAGAAAAATTGACATTGAATCGTTTAATCGATTACCTGAACACATAGGTGCACTTAGTAGCTCTTGAAAATTCATATTCGCCGTCAATACGCTCCCATATAGATTGATGATGTTATTACGTAGGTATAGTATGAGCGAAGGCACTAAAATTCCAACGTATCGTTCTATAACTACATAAAATTAAATGAAAGTCATCTTTCATGAACCGAATGTACACTATACGATTATTTATATCAACCCAATGCGACGACTTTATTACCGCTTTAACATGTGCCCTGTAAAAAAAATATTCGTATCGTCATTATTTTCGATAACCATCATACATCGTCACCGCAGACTGATTTACTACCGCCATTGTCGTGTGACAGCTAAAAAAAGCACACACTCATGTACTATGCCCACGTCAGACAAGAGTGAATTTTGTGCACATTATTGATCTGAGCATAATATGGAGACAAATTTTCTAAACCCAAGTATTTTCCATTAAAAACTTACACAAAATTTGGAGGAAATTAAAATTCGATTTTTTTTTCAAAATTTACTTTGGGCTGTAAGTTGAAGTTTTAAACTTTTTTGCAGCCATTTTTTTTTTTTTTACATTGATACGAGGCTTCTTTTCTCTACTTCCACTACTTCGAACCCTCTCACTTATGTACGACTAAAATTTAACAAAATTTGATAGGGATTTTTTTTAATAAAGAAAAAAATTATGAAATCCTGAAAAAAAATTCTTGAGAATTTTCAATCGATTTTCCTGAGATATTTTCTAAGAAACTTTTTTAATGAAAAAAATTACTTTCAACAAGATAATTATTTCTTTGGCATACATGAGTTCCAAAATATCACCTCTACATTTTCTTGCAATATTGGTTAAAATCACAAAACTTTCAAGACATACCTACGTCAGCGACATTATGTCCGAATGGTCGCCTCATCGAATCCTTTAGGTCGCTCTAGTTATACGACACGTGCAAGCTGCGTAACTTTTTAGAAAAAAGTAGCGGCTTACC
This sequence comes from Trionymus perrisii, assembly GCA_900050545.1. Classification (NCBI taxonomy): domain Eukaryota; kingdom Metazoa; phylum Arthropoda; class Insecta; order Hemiptera; family Pseudococcidae; genus Trionymus; species Trionymus perrisii. Next base: position 10,800 of record FIZV01001448.1, on the reverse strand, counting down.
TGCAATTCAGCTTGTAAAACTCGTTAAAAAATAATTTGGCAGCGAAGAACGAACCAGGAAAGAAAAAAAGAAGACAAAAAAGGAGCGAGGCGAAAACGAAAAACTACGACTGTGACACAAATTTCTCAAAAAAAATTACTTTCCATTTTTTCTCTAAAGTTGGCATCATTTTAGGGAAAGGATCTTCGAGAGTGCGGTTAAGTATTTAAAAAACATAATGCCTAAATTGTACACAAGACGAGAATGGTAGGTATATCTGAAGCGACGACGCGAATTTCATCTTCGTGCGTTAATTATTTTCACCGAAGTCGAAAACTTTACCGTAAGATTTTTCAACTGCGATAATGTGGCATCGGAGGCGAGCTTGAAGAAAAAAACTCGGTCGTTTAAAAAGTCTCCTTTTTCAGCAGCGATGTTTGAAAACTTTGGCAAAAATTTCACGTTATTGCTTAATGCAATCACTTATACAAATAGGTGTGGTAGTGTTACATTGTTATTGTTATTTATGTAATCTCGATTCGAAGGTTGCTTTCCGAAGAGGCTTCATCCCACTTTTCTCGGTCCATTGGTGGAAAAATTAGGAGAAAAACACACCTGCAGATTTGCTCGCTCTCGAATGTTAATAGGTATGGGTACTTGGGATGTATATATTTATTGGACGAATTAAAATTTCGCAGTCACGTATCTTGAAATGGAATTAAGGTTTCATGGAACGAGGGCAATTTTTCTCGAACGCCGTTAGTCTGCCTTGTACGAGTCTCCTTATGCTTCATTTGATAATTTAATGACCTTCGATTATGCACAAGTATGCTTTCTCGTGTTCACTGCCGAACATTTATTTTCCTACCTTTTACCATACTGTATAAGTGTATAGGCACCTATCTTGATTGTTTGATTCAGAAACGTTAATCTACTCCGTATCCAAGATAAATTTTTCACCCCAGTAGTTCTTTTTCTTTAGATGAATTTTTTTTATTTTTAAATTGAGCCTATTGCGTTAGGCTCCTTCGTTTAGATGAGAGAGATGAGATGACTTTTGATCAAGTATTAGACTTCTAAACCATGATAGAGGTGATTTGAACCATGTCACAGTAAAATTTAGTAATTTTGTAAAAAATTCCAATTTTTAAAAATTAGACAGTTTTTCCAAATCTGGTGATTTTTAGAAATTTAAAAATTTTTGAAAAGGTGATGACGTTTTAAAATTCTGCAATTTTTTGAAAAATCAATTATTTTTTTAAATTGTAGAATTTTACAAAATTCAACGATTTTGGGAAATTTGACATTTTTTGAAAATTTACAATTTCGGACAATATTATTGTATAATTAAAAATTACCACTTCTTAAAAATTTAGCAATTTTGTAAAAAATTTCAATTTTTAAAAATTTAATACTCCTAAAATCTTGCCAGTTTCGGAAAATTTTGCAATTTTTTGAAAAATAGTGTCAATAACTTTTTTCCTCTTCTCTAATTATTTTAAATTATAGGATTTTACAAAATTCAACAATTTTGAGAAAGACATTGTTTGAAAATTTACAATTACGGAAAATTATTGGATCATTAAAAATTAACACTTTTCAAAAATTATTGAATTTTGTAAAAATTCAATAATTTTAGTGAATTGGAAAATTTTGATTTTGGAAAATTTGGCAATTCTTCAAAATTTTGCGATATCGGAAAATTATTGGATCATTAAAAAATTAACACTTTTCAGAAATTTGACAGTTTTATTAAAAATTTCAATTTTTGAAAAGGTGACATTTTTTGAAAAGGATTAAGTATGACTTTTGAAAATTCTGCAATTTTTGAAAAATCAATAATTTCAGTGACATGTATAATTTTACAAAATACGACGATTTTAGGAAATATGACATTTCTTGAAAATTTACAATTTTGGAAAATTATCGGATCATTAAAAATTTAATAAATAATTTTTAAAAATTTTGCAATTTTGTAATAATTTTTGAAAATTTTCCAGTTTCTCAAAATCTGGTAATTTCTAGAAATTTGTCAATTTTTAAAAAGGTGATGACTTGAAAATTCCGAAATTTTTGAAAAAGCAATAGTTTTAGTGAATTAGAAAAGTTTACAAAATCCAACGATTTAGGGAAATTTGACATTTTTTGAAAAATTACAATTTCGGAAAATTATTGGATCATTAAAAATTCAATCATTTTTGAAAGTTTGTCAGTTTTTGAAAAATCAATAATTTGTGTGAATTATACATTGTAGAATTTTTAGCAATTCATCAATAATTTTTATTCAAAAAAAAATTATGTTTCAGTGTGTCCGACAAAAAATCCATAAAATTTGTGAAAGTCATTCAAATTAAAAAAAAATAATGTTTCAGAATGTCTGACAAAATATCTAAAATTCAGTGTGAAGGTTTTTCGTTACATAACGCTTTTTTCCATTGTGTTCCAAAGCAAAGACATGAAAATGCCAAGTCCCAAAAATATAATTTTGAAATTTTTTTTATGAATGTACTCGTATGTTTTTAAGAGTACCTATGATACAATTCGGCTCTCAAGTGGCGATTTGACTGCTTCGCCTTTTTTTATCGTGTGAGAAAATCTTCTAACCCATTGTATAAAAGGGAACCTCTAGTCTGAAGCTTTTCTTTTTTTACAAATGTGTATAAAAGATGGTAAATACGTGAAATTATCCTCGTAATTTTTTTGGTTGACGCTTTGTTTTTTCGCATATAACTTTAACAGTCATTACTTTCCCACGCTTCCAAGTGTATTTTTCGATAATTTAATACTATATCACTAATCCGTGGGATTCTTTCCAATTCGTAAATTTTTTCAATCATTTTTAAGCCCATCCGTAGAATTCCTTTTCACCCACGTAAAGGTAAACTCAAACTCACACATCGTCTTTATTATAACAGCTCCGGCAGACGAGTCGACGCAGCGATGATTTATCTATAGGTCGCAAAAATTCTACAAATTATATTATATTTTGGAAATTTCAATTTTTCAATTGCAAATTATTCAACAGCATCGTCGAGAACACGATGAGATTATTTTTAGTGAATTTTAATGCGACCTGGTTTGCTTTCTCGAAATTTTACCAACGATTTTAAATTTTATAAATAAACTTTCTGCAGAAAATTTAAACTCTTTTTGACATGAAAGTAACGAGAAAATGAATATCATTGTAAGTTATTTTAGTATTTTAAGAAGAGGAAGATTTTAGGCGAGACGAAGTTGCAACCCTTTTTTGGTCATCTAAAAACCTAAAGTGGGCGAAATTAAGGCAAAAATGAAAAATATTAAACCCGTAGTTTACCTACCACCGATTTGGTAGGTACATATAATAACAATAAACCTTCCCAAAAAAAGGCAAACAGTAGACTAAGATTACTTATTATTTCACTTAAACGTAAAAAAATTAGGTAATGTCTTGGGCCAGGGTGAAACTTAAAATTGAAAAAATAAAACAAATCCACCTGCGCTCATTGCGAGTAGATTTCGCATAAATTATTAATGTAATTAGGTACTTCAAAAGACAAACTTGCCAACAGAAAAAGTAGGTATTAAAAAATTTGATATGAAATGAGAGTTTCAAAATGAAAATTTTCAAAAAATAACACTGTTTGATACAAGTGATTACGAACCACGTACAGTGTAGGTAATTAGGTATATGCAAATGTTGACGATTTTCGCTCTCTTTTTGTATTTCTCAATTCTCTAATTTAGTTAGTTTTTGTGTATTTTTGAGACTTCCTTCGCGGATGTATTCCTTACCTGTACCTTTGAATGGTAATTTTCATCGTATTTGAAGAAAAAAGTAGATATCTATTCTCAATGGTATAGAACTATACAATTCTTGAACCACGTGGATGATATTTCGGTTAATATGGAAGTCACGATTTGTCTACTGTAAATAAACTTCTGTTTAACTGTTAAATATCGAAAGGTAAGCGCCAAAATGGAATTAGAGTTTATTCAAACATTACCCTCGCACTGCTCACAAGTACCCAGACCTATCAGATAGCGCAATAATTTAAATAATAAACAGTTTCTACATAATGTGCTCCAAAAATGGTATACTTTTAACAGTTATGCCCTAAGAAAGACACTTAAGTAACTACGTACTTGCATATTATGTAGAAATTGAAGGCAATTTTCATATAATTATGAATCTTTTTGCCACAATAATATTATTTTCCGATTTTTTTTCATAAAAATTCAACTTTTCGATATTTTAAATTTTTTTTTCAAAATATTATCGATGCATTGGTTTTGAAAACCAAATCGTGATATTCTTTTTTTTGAAACTTTCCGTAATTTTTTCATCTTAAATTTGATTACTTTATGATGTAGAAATATGAGTTCTTTCAAAATTTTCATCAAAAATTTATTTCTGAATATTAAAAAAAAAATCTGACAATTTTGTATTTTTTTTTTTTTTTTTTTACTGAAGTCGTAAAATATTTATTGAAACATTTTGTCATTTTTTCCATAAATTTTCATCAATAATTTCATTTCGTGAATATAAACTTTTACGAAATTTTCCAATTTTAAAGATCGAAGTAGGTAGGTACCGAAATTTCGAAGAACTACAAAATATTTACTTATACAAAATTTCAAAATTGTTCTGAGCTCTGAACAGTGATACAATTTTAGAAATTTACTAAAGATTAAAAATCACCAACTCCCAATTTTTGTCAAATTTTTATTTTTTGAATTTTTAATTTTTGCCTATTTTTTTATTTTACTGAAATTTAAAAAAATTATTGGAATTAAAAATTTCCTTAATTTTAAAGCCAATTAAAACAAATAAAATTGTAAAAGTTGATGACATTTTTACAATTAATTCAATTTATAATTCCAATTTTTACCCTACTTCAACTTGCTTAATTTTCAAATTTTTCCAAAATTTTAAGATGGACAAAATTTAGTTTTAAAAATTTAAAAATTTGGAAAAATTTGGAAAATTGATCGAAATTTAAAATAAACTAAAATTCCATTTTTTATTAAATTAAAATTATTTTCTACTCGTATATTAAAAATTTTGCGTATTTTTTTAATTTCCTGAATTTCAAAAAATTAATTAAAATTCGAAAATGACTAAATTTTGAATTTGTACCCAGTGGGGCCGAACAAAATTAATAAAATTGTTAAAATTGATCAAACTTTGAAAAGTAATTAAATTTATAAATTCCAATTTTTACCTACCTAACTTCAATTTCTACAAAATTTTGAATTTTGCTCAATTTTGAAGATATATGTAATTTTAAAAAATTTCAGAACAGAACTCTACAAATTTTAAAAATTGATAAGATTTTGAAAACTCACCAAAAATTTAAAGGAACTAAGATTCCAATTTTTATCAAATTTCACAACCTATTTTTCATCTCATTTTTTTTATTAATTCATTTTTTTTTTTTTTGAATTTTTGCAAATTTTATAAATTTACTAACAAGGGAACCTTTTGTACTAGCGGGCTTGGAATCGACCGAAACTTGGATATTCGGAAAGAACAAGTTCGAAAACACCCAGAAGAAAAAATTTAGCTGCCCAATTTCATTTTTTTATTTTTGGCGAATTTTTGAAAATTCAAAACTTAGGTAACTTTTTCCCACCCAAAATGTGAATTTTTCGAAAAAAAAATCTTTACCAAAATGATTTAAAATAGGTTTTTTGACTAATATCGACCCACTGAATCCGAATTTCGTAATTTCCAGCCGATCTGGATCCTCCAGCCAGATAACGGTTTTCTCCAGTAACGGTTACCATATAATTTGAAGGAACAAACGAATGAACGTGATGGATGCGAAATTCGTATTCCGTGGGGGGCGGGGGCGAAATTAGCCCAATTAAATTTTTTCCTCCGTTTCGCCTTCTACGACGGAGCGATTCGAAATTTTTTGAAAATTTGCTATTTTCAAAATTGATCAAAAACCAAATTTTGTACTTGCCGGCTGGAATTTCCTGGATAAGTAGGTTATTCGGGTTGCGTTACTCTATAATAGAGGGTAACCAAATTTTTAGCTGCTCAATTTCATTTTCATCCCTTCTGGAGCGGTTTAAAATCACTGGAGAAATCCGATATCTAACTGGAGACCCCAGACCAGCTGGAAATTTCAAAATTCGGATTCAAGGGGTCGATGATAGTCAGAAAACTAATTTTCAATAATTTTAGCAAAGAATTACTCTTTTTCGAAAAATTTACATTATTGGTGGAAAAAATTTAAGTTCTGAATTTTCAAAAATTCACCAAAACTCGAAAAATGGAATTGGCAGCAAAAATTTTGGTTCTGGGAGTTTTCGGACATGCTCTTTCCGAATGTAATCGAATAATATGAAACTTTTACAAATTTTCACCAAATTGTAAGGATTTTAAAAATTTTAAAAATTTTCCAGATTTTTTCAAACATGAAAAATGTTTTAATCTTTTACCTGTTACCTGTGTTTTCACGTGCCGTGTACTGCAGCTAGGCCGGCGGCACGGGATTATATAGGGAGGAGATTTAAATTTTTTTAAATCGAAAAAAATTAATAAACGTTAAAAATTGATTAACAAATTTTTAAATTTTATTAAATTCCTATTAATAATTTTCTGAATTTTAAAATAATACTTAAAGCAACTTTTGAAAAATTAAGTGATGATATATCAATCTATCGCCTTATTTGGATTGCCAACATTTTTTTTTCATCAATTTTGACTAAAAATTAACTTTTCTGTAAAAAATTTCTCAATACTTATAGAGCAAATTGTTTTCTGTTGAAATCACAAAAATTTTTGTAATAGTTCTACTTTTTCTATAATTTCCCTATAAAATTTCACTTATACGGTAGGGATTTTTTTTATTTTCAATCTTTGTGGTAATAATTTTTTTCAAAATAGCAAAAGTCAAAATTGAAAAAAAAAATTGATTTTGGAACGAAAAAAATTCTAAAAAATACTTTGAAAACAATTATCACCTAGAAAGAATTGGAGTAAATGATCGTTTTGAAGAATATGGAGGAAAAATTTCGAGCATAAAAAGAAACATCGAATCATTTTTTTTTTTAATTTTCGCGTCGCGTCGTAATTTCTCTGGGATTGCTTATAACCAGTTATAAATCGATTGAAACGTTCTAAAAAGTAGAGTTTCACGACCTAAAAAAACATACCTTTTAAAAACACATATTTCATGTACACCTTGCTGCTGCGAAAAAACACTCGAATAAAGAGAATATTCGCACCAAACTAGTACCTTTGGCGACGATACGAGGCACTTTATAATGTAAATTGGTCGACAGCGAAGATACTCAACGAGATGAATTTTTTTGTCGTCGATTCGATCGCTGCCAAGGACAGGTATGTAGTATGTACACATAAAATGGAAACGAGGAATAATTCGTCGTCTCGCTGGAGTATACGTATATGCGCGTACACATGGTCTTACGGTACTGGGACGAGTAGCATGCCGGGCGATCTACGTCAAAGAGTTAATCTTAGTCGAAAACTTACCCGACGAATATTAATTTAGCGGTTATAACTGAAAAGTACGTGCTGGCGCGTTGTATGTGCGCGAAGCGAGCTATAGATTGCGGGGTGCCTGCACAGCACGTATCAAAGCCCTCGAAATGCAAACCATTCGAGCCTTTCGCAAACAACTATATCGCAAATTAGCATTTAAGTAATTAAAATGAAAAGTAACCCGGTGCTGACGAATTATGCTTTAAATTTAAATTTTAACGACTATTTGGCAAAAGTACGACGACTGAGAGGGGCGCCAGTGGAGAAGGAAACATCGATGGGGCAAATGGTAAAACATCTCGCCATCTTTGTCTCTCTCAGTAGAAGGCAATCTGGCTAAAAAGGGCTAAAATATGCTCAAATACCGCAAACTAGCATCAAGCAGACTGGACGAGAATGGTGCGGTGCTCGAAGTCTAGAAGCCTTTTAGACTCAGCAATGTACGTATATCATAGTACAAGATGGCTCGACTATATATACACCGTGTAAATAATGGACAAAGTTAAGTAAGCCTAGTACGACTTGCTCTTTGAATGGGTCGGCGCGCTCGAGTGTTCTTAGACTTTACAGCGCGCTATGAGAAGTCGACGACGATAATGACGACAACGAGCTCGAGACTTGGACGTGGAACGGCTAACGTTATATACAGGCGTTTGAACTGTTAAGTGGTTTTGACGCAGAGAGACCTCGCGTACTCGCATTTTTGATGCCGAATCTCACGTACATCCAACCACCGCGTGGATAAGACATAAAAGAGAGTAAAATTATTTGATAAATGAACCTAACTTCGTTTAAGCTTCACCTCGGGCTCGCCAAACTCGCATTTCGTGCTGGGTATATTGATGACGGCTCACTTTTTCGATGATAATTTCCATCAAAGCGAAGAGTTCGCAAGGCTGCGAATAGGTATATGTATTATCACAACTTACCTTGAGCATATCATTTTTTTCCATTGGTATCTCTATAATACCTTTGTATACGAGATATATAGTTTACCATTCAAATTGTATCTATACACCTGTCTAACGTCTGCGGTTAACTTTTTTTATTTCTATTTTTCGCTTTTCGCATTTCGCAAATATTCGTACATAACATAAAAGCCTTTTATCGTGGTTTAAAGTGCTATCGGCGTGTATTTTTAAGGCGAATATGGTTAAAATTTTATACACCCGTGCGTGAACGTTTCGCCCAAAATTTATTAGCTGACTGAAAAGTTCAACTGGAAATTGTTAGCTCGTGCCTCGTACTAGGGGCTTTCCCTCGCCTCTTTGTGATATTTACTTTTTGTCGCTGCTGCTTGTTGCTGCTTTGATTTTAGGTATCAGAAGAATTTTATGTTTCGAAATTTCGCTCGAAGAGCAAATTTTTTATGTCATTTTTTTCCTAAAAGAAAATACCCAATAAGTGTAGGAATGAATGGGAAGGGTGATGAGAGTTGGGTTATTTGTCATGTTTTTTGATCTCTTCAACTCGACGTGGGTCGTGAAAGAAGTATTCCCAAAGGGTACCAACAAGCATTTTTTCAAAAGTATTTTTTGCATATTTACAATTTATTACTTGGAAAACACAACGTATTACATCTACATACTTTTCTTCTTCTTTTTCCTTTTTTTTGGGGGGGGGGGGGGTAAAAGGCTACCAAAAGGTCACAAAACTTTATTAAAAATATAGACAAACTTATTGCAGAAATTCGTTAATTTTTTTCTGATTAGTGGTTTGTTTCACGAAATCCTTATTAAAAAGATTACTTTTGTTATATGTACAACCCTCAAGAAAAAATGAAATTGAGAACAGATCTGAAATGAAGCCGGCAAGTAATGAAAGCCAGTTGTAATTGCTGAAAAAAAGAATAATTACCTAAAATCGCCCAGTGAATATACAAAAAGTTGTTTCTAGTAATAATACAGGGTGTTTCTCGAGTGATGTAAGAAAATTAACAGGATGAATAGGTAGCCCATAAGAAACAAAAGATATTATACGCAAGGTGTCTATCTTAAAAATCGAGAAAAAATTTGGTTACCCATTGTCTTGCTTGGAAGTACAGGCGTCAGTAGCGAATCTGAGAGGAAAAATACAGGGAAGTCAGGAAGCTGATACGTTACTTTGTCACTTCTTTAAAGGGAGAGAGGACTATTTTATGGAATAAATTGAAAATTCAATTTTTTAAATACCTATCTACTATTTTTTTTGAATTCAAAGTAATGTTTTTTTTCACATTTTTAAAAACTAGCTATTTTTTTTTAGGGTGTGTGTAATTACTAGATTATTACACCCGCCAGGAAGGGGCCTCAGAGGGAGTTAATTAGATTGATGTTTTCTATTGAATTGCCTAAATTGTAAAATTTTCAAGAATTACCAAATTTCTCAAAATCACTGAATTTTCTAAAATTCTCTAATTTACAAAAATAATTGATCTTTCAAAAATCATCATTTTAAAAAAATAACTAAAAATTGTAATTTTCTCAAAAACTGAGAAATTTTCTAAAATTATTGAATTTTTAAAAATTGCAAAAGTTTCTAAAACTTTTGAACCTATAAAAATTGTTAGTTTTTCAAGAACTGAAAAATTGTCAAAAATTATGAAATTTCTCAAAATTGCTGTATTTCTTAAAATCTTCTAATATGTACACAAAAATTATTTATTTTTCAAAAATTACAAAATTCTTATAAATCGTAATTTCTCAAAAATTTCTAAAAATTGTATTTTTCTCAAAAACTGGCTAATTTTTAAAAAAATTTGAAATTATAAAAATTGTCATATTTCTCAAAATTGCTGAATTTTTTAAAATTTTATAATTTACAAGAATTACGGAATTTTTAAAAATCATTATTTTTTAAAATCGTCATTTTCTCAATAACTGACAAATTTTCAAAAATTATTGAATTAGTTGAAAATTGTCAAATTTCTAGAAATTGTCAGTTTTTCAAAGGCTAAAAAGTTTTCAAAAATTATAAAATTTCTCAAAATCGCTGAATTTCTTAAAATTCTCTAATTCACAAAAATTATCGATTTTTCAAAAATTACAGAAATCTCAAAAATCATAATTTTTTAAAAATTTCTAAAAATTGTAATTTTTCAAATACTGACTGACCAATTTCCTAAAATTATTGAATTTTTAAAAATTGTGAAATTTTCCAAAATTTTAGAGCTTATAAAAATTGACAATAATTTTTAAAAATTGTCAGATTCTCGAAAACTGATTTCAGTTTTCAAAAATTATCAAATTTTTCAAAATTGCTGAACTTTCTCAAAAAAAATTAAATTAAAAAAATTACGGAATTTTCAAAAATTATTGATTTTTTTAAAACTTTTAAAGATTATC
>FIZV01001420.1:0-12072 GCA_900050545.1 Trionymus perrisii | reverse complement strand
TTTTTCACCCCAAAAATAAGTTTCAAAAAAAAAAAAAAAAAAAAAAAAAAATGAAAACGCAGGGAACGCAACATATACATAATGATTATGAAATTAGCTTCACTTGAAAAAAACTACCTAACATTTTTTTCCAAGGAAGTTCAGATTTTTTTTAGGAAAAAATAGGCTTAACACTTGGTGCGACCTGAAGTTACGCCTATAACCACGATCCCTTCAGAGACTTGGTGGTTTGTGAAATTCATGTCTGGAAATATTTCAACTCGATACCTATTTGTCATATTTTGAAATTTCAGCAAAAATTAAGAATTTCTACTTTTTTTCGAGTCATTTTAATGCTAATTTTTCCAAAATCAAAAATAAGTAAGTGCTTAATACTACAATGCGTTCATGAAAATTGAAAGAATAAAAATTCGGGTTTTTCATTTTCATTGAAACCTTGAGATGAAACGTATATCGAGGTAAACCATGTCCCGACATGAATTTTAGACCCTCAGATTAACTGAGAAGAGGGTGTGGGTTTTTAAAATTGCATTTTTAGGTTACCTACCTAGTTTAAAAGAAATTTTGAAAAATTTAAAGACGAATTTAGTCCAAATTTAGGTTGATGATGTATTTAGGTGTAAATTGACTGTTTTAAAGAGTGAGGGAGTGGAGGGGAGGAAGTGGGTTAAAAATATTTTTCTCCAATTTTTGAGGATATCCCAGTATATTAATTTTTTTTTTAAATATACGAGTATGTTATGCAATTGCACATTGGTCGGATTTCCATACCAAAGAGAATTCTAAAAAGGAAAAAAAAAATGAAAATTTTTAAAAATTTTTAAACTACGAACAAAATGGCAATAATAATGTACCTTTTCCATCTTTGAATTTTTCATCTTTACTTATGTTTTCACGGAGACCTAAGAAAATGTCAATTTTTGCGTTTTTTGAAAAACATTTTTAAAAAAAGTTTTTGTTAGGTAGGTATTAAAATTATTGTAACATGCATTTTTAACCCAAAAAGACTATTTAGAGCGAGTTTTCATTTTGATCTTCATTTTTAGGAACCGCCATTTTCCATAATATTTTCTTCACCTCTTGATGTAATTTTTGACAAATTCTCAACGCCACAAAAGTGAGTAAAAAATGGATGAAAATACGAGTATGTAAGTAAAGTCCGTTTCAATGGCAATTTTTTTCCTTTTTTTTTCAAAAAACGCAAAAAAAATTACTATTTGACAAATTATTGAAAATGCTTTTGTTGGTGTCGTGACTATTTTTCTTAAAATTTTGAAAAATATATTTTGAAAATTTTTCATTTTTTTATTTTTTTAAAATGAGGAGGCAAGCAACACTTCGGATTCAGTTTGGGGGGATTCCAAAATAGGGAATTTTTTTTCATATAAGTAACCGACCGATGGGCGGTCCCAAAAAAGTTTCAAAAATTTTAAAAATATGAACCATTCTTACCCAGACGTACCCAATACCCAATCTTTTTGTAACTAGGTTCTGCTACGTAGATACGAGTTATGTCTATAATTTAAGCCACATCTCCTTTTTTCTAATTATAAAAAAAAACAAAAAACAAAAAAAAAACACGTGTGAAGTGGAATATTTCGCACAATTACGGCTCATTTAAAGCAAAGTAAAGCTAGCATGGCATGATGAATACAACAGTCTCGATGTGCACAAATTCAGTTGATTTTTTTGTGGTGTGAAAATCGTGAAAAGAATTTCCTCGATGTAATTTATCAGGGTCAAGAATAAATAAAGTTCAACTTTTTCTTGGCATCGTGCATACGACATAAATGTCTCCAAAAAAAGAGAAAAAAATGAAGTGTTTGTACAACTTTTTCATACATTTTAAAAACCATAAAAATAATTTTAGAAATTAAGTAGGAAATATGCCAATTCGTTGAAGCGTACCTACTGATTCACATATAATAGGTGGATAATTTTTGCTCAAAGGCAAGTTTCATTTTTAAATAAGAAATACTAATGTTGAAAAAAAACAATCAAGCGATTTTTTAAACATTAAAAAAAAAAAAAAAAAAAAAAATAAAAAATTGGAAAAAATTTTTTAAAAAAAAAAAAAAAAAAAAAAAAAAAAGTTAAAAATTGGATAAAATTACTTAAAAGAAATATTTAAAAAAAAGTAAGTCACCTACCTTGACAAATAATCAAATAAATATACGACAAATCGAGTAAAAAATTTTTCGAAGATTGCCGAATCACGCGCTTCATCTTCCAACGAACCCGGTACACGGTTTTGTTTGTAAATGATACGATTACTTTAAGTGAGAAACTGTTAAGCTTTAGGAAACAACCTTTTAAGTTCATTTCTTTACGGTCCATGCGCGTGTTCAACTTCACACCACCGCTGTAATTTTTAATAGATTCTACTTATTGAAAATAGATACCTTTACCTACCTACCGAATTATTAATATAGAAATTGCAAATTTAAGAAGTAAAAAGTTACACGAATTTTAGTCTTATTCTGTGTTGTTGTTGCTGTTTTTTAGACACTTTTATATCCGTAAAAATTCACATTTAAAACTTTTTTAATTAGGACTCGGATGTTTTTTAAGCACTTTTATGATACCGTGGTTGATTTTTTCCTATTCATTTGTTTAAGTGTGTTGGCGATTCATTATAACGGTGGAGTTGCTTTAGAGGAAACTTTATACGGTTTTTGAAAGATGGACTGTTTTTTTAATTGACGCTTTTGAAGATATAGAAATAAGTAAAATGTCTGCATTGTTGTGTTTTCTGCGATTAGTTCTCGTGTTGATTTTTTTTTCTTATTCTAATAGAATGATTGGAAGAGTAACGCGCTCATACGTAAATTTGTAAAAACATTTTGCTATTTAAGAAGTTACCTATCTAAATTACTTACCTACCTACTATATAAATTTTATATAATTTTTTCTTCAGTTGGACTTATTCTTTATTTTTTTAACCCTTTGTTTTTTAGTTTTAAGTTTATTCTCTTTTTTTGCTGCCAAATTGCACGTTTCATCTTTTATAATTTTTTTTTTTTCGGTTTACGTATAAAGCCTAAAAACTTGTTTTAAACTTATACGTCTGATTCGTCAAGTCTGACAAAAACAAAACACCTAGTTTATAAATTCTTGATTCCATCGTATTTTCTTTCTTTCTTTTTTTGATACTTCGCAGCATTTTATATTCATCTTGATATTGATTTAGTTTATGTAGGCACCTAGGTACTTAAAATGTGGAAAATAAAATTTAAAAAACTATTGAACTTTTAAGAAACTTGTTTAAACGAAAAGCGTAAAATAAATACTTTTATAGGTAGGTAATATGTAAAATTACTTTCGAGTTTAATTCTTTAGCAATTTTCACTGAAAACTGAAGCCAATATTCATAAGAAAATTTACCCATGTTTTAGAAGAATAATCGACGTAAACAGAAAAACAGAATAGCAAATTTTAAGAAAAATCAGGATACCTGAGAAAAGCGTATATCAAGGAACAGAATCTATTTCTTACTTTAGCTATAAATAGCCTATTCAAGTGAGTAAGTAATTTGAATAATTATGTGTATTGTATCAAATATGTCTTGTAACCTATTCAACTATTTGCATTAAGTAAGAGTTTTCTACTTTTTCGTTTATTTCAAAATAATTTTTCAACTTCTTGTAGAATAATAAAAAAAAAAAAAACTTACTGAATTTTTCACAAATTTTAATTACCTAATTGAATTTTAGAGAATTTTTCAATTTATTCAGTACTTGTAATATTCTAATTCATTCAAATTTTTACAATTTTTTAGATTTATTTGATTTTTAGAAATTTCTAATATAGGTACTGGATTTTAGTAAATTTTTAAATTAATCCACATATTTTTACAATTTTTCCTATTCCAACTCGTTGAATTTTTAATTCAATGAAATTGTTCCAATTTTTTGATTTATTCGATTTTTACACATTTTTGATTTATTAAATTTAGAAAATTTTAAACATTTATCATAGTTTTACTATTTTTCAATTTCATAAACTTTTGAGGAATTTTTGACTTCATAAACCTGGATTAATTCTTAAAATTTATCAACTAGGTACCTACTTATTGTTTTTATTTGTTATTTTTTTTTATTAAATTTTAATTTACTGAATTTTGGAAAAATATTCGATCTATTCAATTTCTATTATTACAATATGTACTTACTAATTAATTAAATTTTCGTAACTTTTTTGAAAATTTCCAAACTTTTTTTTTTCAATTGTAACCGGTCGTATTTTTAATATTATTTTTTTTATTTTTTACGAATTTTCAATTTATTAAAACTTGAGGAATTTTTTGATTTATTTTTATCTTAATTCATTAGAGGTATTTATTTTTGCAAGTTTTTATTTCAAAAATATTCGTCGGATTTTTCACTTCAATTCATTGAATTTTGAGGAATTTTCATGTTTGCAAATTTGAAATTTTTTTAAAGTTTCAATTTAAATTTTGAGAACATTTTTGATTTTTATTCAGTTTTTCGATTTTAAACTTATTATCAAATTTTTGATAACGTTTAAAAATTTTCAATTTAACAAATTTTGAGGAATTTCCCTATTTATTTCTTTTTTTGATATTTAAAAGATATTTTATTTCTCTGGATTTTTCTTTTTTTAGATTTTGGAGAATTTTTGTAAATTTTTAAATTAAATTTATGATTTATTAAATTTTCTCATAGGGGTGACCAGAGCATATCGATAAAGTGTGACTAAAACATGGTACAATTAAGGGGGATATATCCTTGATAGTTTAGAGAGTGGGTATCAAAGTTGGGAAAAAATCCCCAAAGTTTAGAAATCCCAGATTTTAAAGTGTTTCGCAGCATTTCAAATACTCACTCGCTATATAATTATCAGAATACAATTCTTATTTTTAATTTTTTCTCTTAAAAGTTAGAACAAAAATTTTTATTTGAAGTTCAAAAAAAATTTTCTTCAGAAAAATTGTTTTTTTTTAATTTGATTTTTTTAAACAAAAATTTTTAATTTGTTCCTGAAAAAAATTGAGTTTTATTTTAAAATTGTGAAGTTTTTTTTTTGAATTGAGAATTTTTCGAAAAAAAAATTCAATTGTTTATTCAAAAAACCGAGATCTTTTTCTTAAAAAAAAATTAAGATAGGTATTTTGGGAAAGCTCTGTTTTTTTTTCAAATTGATACTTTTTTAAAAAAATAAGATTTTTTTCAAATCACGATTTTTTAAAGAAAATGAGGTTAAAAAAATGAGATACATTTTGTAAAAATTGATTCTTTAAAAAAAGAATTATTATTATAATTATTTTTAATTCAGTAATATTTTGTATAGGGTGTACCAAAACACACTCAGCACAGCCTATGGTCAGGCCTATGAATTTTCTTAAATGTTTGGGAATTTTAAAATTTTATTCACGTTCACAATGATTTCAATTTTTTCAATGTTGACTTGACCATTTAAAAATTTTCTTCATTTTAACTTATTGATTTTCTTACAAAATTTGATTTATTAATCTTATTGAAAATTTTTTGATTTTTTTCAATTTTTCGATTTTCTGGTTAATTAAATTTTCGAACATGTTTGAAAATTTCTAAACATTGTATTTTTAACAATTTGAAATTTTTTCCAATTTAGTCAGATTTTTCATAAATCTTAAATTTTGACCGAGAATATTCAAATTAGAAAAAAAATTCACTACCTATAGGTACATTTTGGCATATTTTTATTTCCAAAAACATCAAGTTACCTATTTCTAAATTTTTATAATTTAATAAATTTTGAGGAGTTTTCCCATAAGTTTGTTTTCAGTTTTTCTAAATTTTTGACCAAGCAAGCAAATTTTTGCGAAATTTTCAGCTGAATTTTTTAAGAAAATAGGTATGTATTCTCAATTTACAAGTAATTTCTGATTTATCAATTTATTGCTAATTTTTAAAAATTTATCACATTTTTACCATTTAAAATTTTTTCCTAATTTCAGATCTTGGATATTTATTGATTTCTCCAATTTTTCGAATTTTTAATTAATTAAATGTTCGTAATGTTTTAAAACTTCCCAAATTTATTCTATTTTTACAATTTAATCCTACCCAAACTTTAAATCGTTGGATTTTTTACAAATTTTCAATTTATTGAAATTTGCGGCATTTTCTTTTTGCATTTTTTTTTTCAAATTTTTAAGAAATTTAAATTTTATAAACCTTGAAAATTTTTTGATTTATGTTCAATTGTTCAAATTTTGTAGGTACATGCTAAATTTTTGCTTTTTTAAAAATTTAATTAAGTCGGTAAGTATTTCATTTTCACAAAATAATACATAGGTGTCTAATTTATAAAATTTTCTTAAATATTTACAAATTTTAAAAATTTAATATAGTTTTACTATTTCAATTTTTTTCAAATTTTAACTCATTGAATTTTTTTTTGAATTTTTAGTTTAATAAATTTGAGGGAATTTTCGAATTTATTGATTTTTTTGTTCATTAATTTATTGCTTACCTACTTATATTTTTTCAAATTTTTTGTTTATTAAATTCCAGCAAGTACAATTTTCTTTTTTAAATGCATATTGATTATTTGAAGAAGAAAAACTTTTTCACATATCACAATTAATTCCTCTCCAAAATGAATTTTTGACTGATACAGAAGCGCTTGAAAAATACTTCATGTAACTGATACTTTACTTCACTTATTATCAAAGAAATATAACTGACGTGCATAAAAAAATCATACTGCATATGCGAATAGAAATATCATTGTAAGTACTCGTATGTTTGATGATATGTCAAAATTGTCTGTTTTTTCTCCAATCTTCTTTTAAATTTGGGTTTGAATGACGTACAGGCGATTATGAGCTCAATTTTAGAATAGCTAGGCCTACTCAATGAACTTGAAGTTACATAAGTAACAAAGCAATTACTTAATATTATACTTTCTAGCTGAATGTATGGGTTTATATACCTATAAGTATTTTCTTAATTCTTTAAATAAATTTCGTCAATTTGGTAGATATACGTATTTTTGTGGAAATCCAAATACACGTAGGTATATGTAAAGCTATTACTCGAGCAATATCAAAAATTAGGAATGAAATAATCGCGCATCGTTCGAAGCAACGCATTGTACTATACTCAGTATGCAAATTTATTCGGGTTTTTTAAATTTTTAAAATATCACACAGAAGTTAACAACTTTTCAAAATTTGAAATAAGAAAAAAAAGTGCCGGTAAAAATGCGTTTTCTCAAGTTATCGATTTAATAAAATATTAAGCAGGCGATAATAACAGCGGTGTCAGCACACATTTATAAATAATGAAATTGTACCCACATAACATTTAGAAAAAAAAGTTTTTTTTTTCCCTCTTCCCTAAAACATGTTAAACTTACAAACATTCGTATTAAAAGTAATGTTACATCAGTTTACCCAACGGTATCGCGTCCTCGCATTAAAAATTCATTATCTTAAGAAAGATTCTCTAACGCCTTATACTGCAGTATCTACATCTAACACAGGGTACCCGAAAAAGATCACGGCTTTTCGTCCTTTCAAAATCGAGACAAATTTGACACAAAATTGATGGCATTTTTTCGCAAAGGAACCAGATCATGGTGGTCGTTTTTGAAAGGTACGCCGAAGTGAAGCTGGATTCTTAAATACTCGTACTTATCAAACGTGATAATTGTAACGTTGGAAGTTTGGAGCATGTTTGGAGCACGGACGAAATAACGGAGGCTATAAGGTCTACTCGTATTGCCTTAAATACGTACTTTTTACCGACTTTTATTGCTGGTTACCATTCGAACGTCTTGAAAGTGAAATTGAGTCGGTTGCTGGATATTTTACGGTACTTGAGTTATAGGTTAGTTAGAAAGGTACCTATCTAACCGTCGTTAAATTGCGTTACTCGAGTCGAATTTTACAAACAATGTTGGAAACGTTTTAAAAGCTCGAATAAACCGAAATGGAAAGAATTTCGGATGCGAGATGGGCACTCCACATAGGAATATTTTACAAACAAACTGTTCGAGTAATAATAAACAACAATAAGCCGTCGCAGGTGTAAAAATAACGGCCACAAGTCATTTAATTTTTATAATTTTTTGTCCCACGTTGCAATTTCTCATCGTTTCCGGTTCCACATATCTGCTGTAATTATCTTTATAGTCGATTTCACGCCTAAAGCTTAATTATCCAAGGTTGTAACGCCAAAGTTGAACAATTTGCCTATGCTGGGCCGTAAATTCAACTCGTTCAAGATGTTCATTAAATTGCCTAACTTGTTGCCCGAAATGAAACTGCGAAACTGTGCAAGTCTCGCGAAGCTGGAACATACTCCCGTGTCTTTCACAGCGCTGTTTTTAGCCCAGTAAAATTAGAAAATTAAACTCCATATTGGGTAGTCAAAGATTTGAGGGGTAAATAACCTTTACAGTATATGTCCAAAATCAACTGGACTCTTGGAATATTGAAACACATTGCCCTCGATAATCCACAAGAAATATTGATTTTTCAATATTTCTAAAATTTCTAAAAATTTTCAGTTTCCTAAAATCATAAATTTTCCAAAATTGAAGAATTTTTAAAATTTTCCAAATTTTCCAAAATGGCCGAATTTGTTAATTTTCAATGATCCAACAATTTTCAGAAATTGTCAAATTTTTAAAAATTGTCAAAATTTCAAAAATTGTTAAATTTTCCAAAATGGCCGAATTTTAAAAAATTGGTAATTTTTAATGACCCAACAATTTTTCAAAATTGTCAACTTTCAAAAATTGTCAAATTTCTCAAAATTACGGAATTTTTAAAAATTATCAAACTTTCAAAAATTGTCAAATTTCCCAAAATTAGTGAATTTTTAAAAATTGCCAAATTTTAAAATAATCCAACATTTTTTTTAAATTGTTAAATTTTTTAAAATTTCCGAATTTTTAAAGAACATTAATTTTTAATAATCCAACAACTTTTCAAAACTCTCTCATTTTCAAAAATTGTCAAATTTTTAAAAATTATTATTTTTTCTTGAATTATTGTAAAATTTATAAAATTGACAGTTTCTCAAAAACATAAATCTTCAAAAAATGAAGAATTTTTAAAAATTTCAAAATTTTCTGAAATTGCCAAGTTTTTAAAAATCCTTAATTTTTAATGATCCAACAATTTTTCAAAATTGCAATCAAAAATTGTTGAACTTTCAAAAGTTGCTGAATTTTCATAAATTGCCAAATTTTAATGATCAAACAAATTTTCTTAAAATTGTCAAATTTTTTAAAATTGCCAAATTTTAATGATCAAACAAATTTTCTTGAAATTTTTAAAATTGTCAAATTTTTCAAAATTGCCAAATTTTTTAAAATTGTCAAATTTTAATGATCAAACAAATTTTCTTGAATTTTTTAAAATTGTCAAATTTTTCAAAATTGCCAAATTGTTTAAAATTGTCAAATTTTTCAAAATTGTCAAATTTTTCAAAATTGCCAATTTTTTTAAAAATGACAAATTTTTTAAAATTGTCAAATTTTTAAAAATTGTTAAATTTTTTAAAATTGCCAAATTTTTCAAAATTGCCAAAATTTTTATAATTGCCAAAATTTTTAAAATTGCCAAATTTTTCAAAATTGCCAAATTTTTTAAAATTCCTAAATTTTAATGATCAAACAAATTTTCTTGAATTTTTTAAAATTGTCAAATTTTTTAAAACTGCCAAATTTTTTAAAACTGTCAAATTTTTTAAAATTGCAAAATTTTTTTAAATTGTCTAATTTTTTAAAATTGCCAAATTTTTCAAAATTGCCAAATTGTTTAAAATTGCCAAATTGTTTAAAATTGCCTAATTTTTTAAAATTGCCAAACTTTTTTAAAATTGCCAAAAATTTTTAAATTGCCAAATTTTTTTAAATTGATAAAATTTTTAAAATTTCCAAACTTTTTAAAATTTCTAAATTTTCCAAAATTGTCAAATTTTTTAAAATTCCTCAATTTTTACAGGTCGTTAATTTTTAATGATTTAACAAGTTGTTAAATTTTCCAAAATAGCTGAATTTTTGATATCTACTCCAACAATTTTTCAAAATTATTGTCAAATTTTCAAAAATTGTAAATTTTTTTAAAATTGTAAAATTTTAAAAAATTGCCAAAAAGAACTTTTTAAATCAAAAAACTCTATGATGACCAAAAGTGCAATTTACTCTATTTTTAATTTCAATTTGTCAGTCAATATTAAATTCTAGGTTAAAAATGGGACGGTGACCCGTCGATTTCGAGAGTGCATTGAAAATCACTACCTATCATCTGGTTAAAATACGCATTTTTCATTGTTTATCCGAAGCTAATAGATAACGCTTTTAGAAAATACAAAAGGTAAATCCCGAACGAACAGATGGTTGTTAAAGTACCTAAACCTTTAGTGTGTAACCGATTGCGCAGCAATCTCAAAACTTTTCTGAAAGTTTAGCAAAAAACGAGTAACGAATACCTAGATAATTTTCAAGTTTCGCTACGATGTGTTGTGAATTCATTCATGTTTATTTAATGCGCTCATTTTCATTAAGACTTTTTTTCCGCACCTAAAGAAAATTCCCCAAAAAATTCATTTAGCCATTAGGTCGAATTATTAGCCGCGGTTTTTGTATTCTTCTCTTAACTTCGCTACCATCCACGTGATCTTACGAATAAACTTTATTGTTGCGGTATTAAAAATTGCTACGATTTGTAACCACTACGCGAGTATCATTATTGCTTTTATAATACCGCAGAGTAGGTACTTACTATGCCGGTAGAAAAAATTTTACATTTGGAAAAAAAATCTTCATATGTACCAATATCGAAATGTATCTATTGGTAGGTGCCTCTATCTGTACGCGAAAACGCGTTATAGGTACCTGAAAATACCACCATTTACGTATTAAATTCCGAATACCGTTCGTAATATAAAATTCTAAATGAATTGAACATAAAAACACCAACAATATTTCATTTTCTTACCCTCTGCTTTTGAAAATATTTAGAACGCGTGTTGGTTTTATGCTTTTTCCTCTTTAAAATTATGATTACCCTTTTTTTTTCAGCTCAAAATCTTAACATTCGATTTAATAGATAAATTTCTCAGTAGACGAGCCCGTCGTTAAAATACACGACTATATCTCAAACTTATGAACGATTCGCTTTTTTTAAGCGAATTTTCTGTAGGAGAATTCAGATATTATCTATTTTATGAGGGGCAAATGGGTAGCTCAGTTTATTTAAATAGGAAGTGAATAGAAATAGGTTGTACGTAAGAGTAAAAAACCCAATTAAAAGTAGACTAGGTATAAATAAAAATTGGGCAACTTTAGAAACATTAAAAATTTAATAAAATTACGAAATCATAAAAATTCAAAAAATAAGGTAAAAAATTTCAAAAAAAATGAGGAAATAAAAAGATATATGTAAATATCTCAGATATTAAGAAATTCGACAATTAAGTAATTACTTAGAAAAAACAAAATATTTAAAAAATAATATTTGAACAAATAAGAAGTACGAAGGAGTAAACAATTTTAATGCTTTAAAAAAATGATAAAAACATGACATTTTGTGCGATTTAAAAATTCGGAAAAGTAAAAAAATTAACAAATAAAAGCATAAAAAACAAAATGTTATAAAAGTTATTCAAAAAAATTGAAAAATCCATACCTAATAATGAAATACCTAGTAAAAGTACATATCAAAAAATTAAATATTCGAAAAATTACTAAGATACCTACAAAATATACGTATAGTAAAAAATTTGATGCATTGAAAAAATTTTAAAATTCAGAAAAATTAGAAAGTAAAAAAGCTGAGCAATTTAGGAAATGAATTTGATAAAATAGAAAATCCTACAAAATTTAAAAGAATTAAGCAATAATTAAAAAGTTCTAAAAAACTATAAAAAATAGATATTGTATCGTATAAATAATTATGGGAAATTTTTATAAATAGGTAATTAATTAAAGAATTTAAAAATCAAAACACCAGGGGTGCTGTGATCCCCTTAGCATTTGACGAGCCCCCCCCCATTTTCAGTCAAATCTCCCTTCATGTCACCCCTCACCCCATATGTAGGACATGATGAA
>FIZV01001390.1:0-14499 GCA_900050545.1 Trionymus perrisii | reverse complement strand
CTGACAACTTATTTTTTCTTAACCACAGTTTTCTTTTTTTTTCTTTTTTTTTTTTTACAAGAATATAAAAAAAATTATAATCAACTTTTTATTTTTCTTATTTTTCAAAGCGAGCTTACAATTTTTTAAAACCAATTAAAAAAAGTGGTCAAGGTTAATTTAAACACATTTTTTAACTAAAATTACTTTGTCATTGGACAGTTTATTTACGCACACATGTTTTTTGCATTCACAGAGTGTTCAATAGTCAAAATTCTATTTTTAAATTTTTTTTTAAAATTTTAATTAAATTCTCGTTTGAATTGCCGCTAGTGCCAGTAAATTCCTTCAAGTCTCTGTTAATTTCTCTGAAATATTAAGAAATCTTCAGACTCCATCTAAAAAATAATTTTATAAAATTATATAAGATCCTATAAAATCCTTTAAATTTTTGTTAAATTCTCCAAAACTACAACTTTATGAATACATTTTATTTTTTATTATTTAGCAAAAAAAAACATATTTTTTCCCGTTTCGGGACTTTTGTTTGCAAGATTCTACTTTTTTCATTAAAAATTATAATGCAAAAGTAGTGCTTAATTTTTCCGCCTTTTCGAAATAGAAATCCCATAAAAATGTACAGAATTATATCATCTCAAGTCAATTAAATCTCGCTTCAACATCATAGCCTTGACACCTTCAAAGGGAAGTAAAAAATCACGCCTGAGGCGAAAGAAATATGCGATTGAATGAAGACACGAGCTACAGGCATGTCGGTCGTGGTGAACGATGAGGAGGCTAGGGTTTAGGTTAAAAGTCGGCCAAAATTCAATTTGCGGGACAACAACGCAACGTTTTTGGTAAATTAAATTTGAAAAATCAATACTTAGTACGCGATTACAATTGTAGGTATTTTGGAGCAAAAGTGAAACTGCGAAAAACACTCGTCGGATGTTAATTTCTCGTTTGGAAACGTTCTCTTTATTAAAAGTATAAAAGCAATTCGATTTTGTAAAGAAAGTAATTTCCAGCTCTCGTTTTCTTTATAAGCTCCGCATTCGAGAACGAAAACATCACCGAGTTGGTATGTACGAGTATTATTTTTTTAATAACTTACGTTCGCCTCTATATGTATTATGTACATTGCGCATAATACAGAAAACATAACAAAACCCCCCCAAAAAAAACAAAAAAAATGCTGCGTAATACAAGACGAATTACTTATTCAACATTGACCTAATATATTATGTAAAATCAATATTTTCGTTTTTTAATGTACGTTGAATTATACTATGTATGAAAATTGATCGCTAATTCTTGTTAAGATGTGTAGTGTGACCATGCATACGAAAATTCTACACTCGAGTCAGGCTATAATCCACATCATTGTGTCCTTCTCTCTTGTCCTATGCGTAAAATGTCACAGCACGTGAAATCCCCAACTTTTATCACGTTCGCGAAAACTTGCACGCCTAAGAAGGCTTTAACCGCACGTTTTAGGCAACAGTTGGTTTACCTGGCAACTTTGAATACCTAATCTCATATTACAATGTGTAAAGCTAGCGTAAATACACGTCGTTTGAATCTTGGACAGGGTATGAGAACGGGGGCAAGAATATCAGCTGAAATAATCGTCCCAACGAATCTTTTGAAAGATGACGAGACGAGAGGAATCACCTCTCACGGTAGTTTTATCTGCGAGCTTCTCCGGACGTCGAATGATCTCCGGTCTTTACAAGTGGTATACTTTCGTAGCGAAATACTACGAATACGAGTAATACCAGCGACAAAACGATACGCTACCAACGGCCGTAATTATAATTAATTTCTAAGTCGTTGGTTTATTTTTAACGGTCTGCCAAGTCGTTTTGTTACATGCGTACGGTGCGCGAATTATTTTTATATCAAAATTACACTCTCGCAGAGACTAATAATCGACGCCCGCGTGAATACTGGTCGGCTTTGAAATGCTATATCTTCTCTATTTATCGGTAGGTGGTACTTAATTAGGTACTTAATTTATTGTAGGAGGAGGGTGAGATAGGATCAAAGTATTCATTTTCGAGTAATTATAAAGTACTTAATCCATCTAATTTTATACGGATATTTTTATGACGAGTGTGATATGCGAGAACATCAATTTTTTTTTTTTCAAAAAACGTCTAAAAATAGTCCAGTTGAATAATAATTTAACAGAGATGTTTTACATTTTCATGAAACCGAAAGTACGTACTTACTTACGTTTGCGTTCGTAGACCTTTTCAATATTATCGGAAAATACCTACTTGCGAAGCGATACACGGAATGTCTGAACCATCACACATTTAACTTGGAAATTCAATTCGATAAAAATTTTACAAACGAGAGTTTAGGTAATAGATATACCTTGTGTACAGAATGAAAACGAAAAGGCGTTTTAAGAAATTATCATTTTGAGATAAATGCTAAGCTCATGAATATATACGAGCAACGTAGGTAGGTAGGTACGCATAAGTAGGAATACCGAAACGAATTTACCTTCAAATGAGATGTAGGTACTCTTTAAAGCATAATAAATTCTGGAAAAAAGGAAATAAAAAATAAAATCGAATAGACGCGACATTTAATTAAATAAATCAACTATTTGGTGAGTAGGTATAATATTATCGTATAAGATACGATTCACACATGGAACTCCTTTTAAAAGCAGAATGGTTTTGAATTTTTATTAAAAAGACAGATTGAAATTTATTTTTTTAAATGAAAGATTGGGAAAAACTCGCGAAATTTCCAAAGTTATAAACATTATAAACTTTGAAAAAAAAACAAGTAGGTATTTCCATGAAATTCAATTTTTTTAAATTGAAAATTGAAAAAAAAAAATGAAATCTTTATTTTAATTTTGAAAACGCGAAATTTTCACTTTTGGATATTTTGTCAGACGTTCTGAAACTTAATAAAGATAAAAAGGATTCCTCTAAAAAGAAATGAAAGATTTTTTTAATTTGTTTTTTCTTTCTTTCTTTCATCATACTTTTAGTTTTTTGTTTTATTTGCCATTTATTTCAATTTACGGTTATATGAGTAATTGCTGCACATTGAGGTTTCTTTTCTTTAAAAAATTGCGTTTTTTTTTCTAATTGAATTCGTTTACCTACCAAAAATTACTTGCGTATATTTCCAGACTGAGTTTTGTCTGCAATGAGCAAATTTTCGAATATAGTCGTTATCAGTATCACTTGGTTTTGTGTTACCGAAGTTGGTTTAATTTATAATTTTATAGGCAATAGTTTAAAATGTCGTATTTTCTGAATAACCATTATAAGGTATGGGGGCCAAATTACGCCATGTATCCTAAATACGCCACCTATCATATCTCGGAATCTAACAGTGTTACCTACTAATTAAAAAAAAAAACAGTGGTAGTTCTGATCGTTTTTAGTCTGTGGTTTCAGTTTCGCTTCAATAGCGTTTGTAGAAAAGTCAAAAAAAAATACTGAATTTTTATCAAGACATGCGAAAATTGCATTTTGAACTTCGGAAGTACTGTTTTAATATTCGCGCATTGTTTCGAGTAAGTATTTCACTTTTAACTTATTATTTAAACGTTTTTCTACCAAATTTTTCTTATTTTGAATAAAAATACCCATTTCACTGACTTTTATCACTCATCAAACTTTTTTTGTTGTGGCCCTAAATACGCCATATCAAAAATTTTTACTTATGTTGATTGTTTTACGTAGATTTTTGCTCTTAACGATGTCTCCAAAGAATCAACGGCGGCTATGGCCGTATTGTGACTAGTTATGAGCTTTTTTTTGTACTTACGTATTCATTTTCTAAAAGTACCTAATTTCGATTTATTTTTGGTCAATTTTATTCTAATAAACTCTGAATACAATTTCAATGTTTTTTACATACTTTTAACTTGAAACTTTCAATTTTCAGCGACTTTAGTTGAATTTTAAGACCTCGAAATAATGAAAATATGATATGGCGTAATTGGGTACACCTGTTCCTAAATGCGCCAATTAAGACACTCCAGGAGAAAATTCATAAATTCGTCAAATTTGGTTCAATACTCCTAAAAACTAAGGTTTGTTGAAGTAGAATAATGGATGTACATGGTAAGCTAAAAAGAACTTTTCCAAGTGAGATAGAATTGTCACAATTGCAATTCTCCCTTAAGGTGGCGTTCATTGGGCCCCGTACCTTATATTTGTACAAAAATTTTAAAAATTTTTTAACAAAATTTAAAGCAATTTTTTTCTTTATTTTGAAACGATTGCAAAACACATACTTACACAATACACATAGGTATCCCAAAAAGGACTGACATTGAGAGTAACTCTGGAAAAAATAAAAAATTTGAAAACCAATTCTAAAAGTGGTTCAAAATCCTTCTAAGTTAATTTTTAAAAAAAAATCCGCAACGATTCAGAATTCCATATTCCATGGGTTAAATTTTCGCATGTGATTATTTTAATTAATTGTAATTTATAAACATAAATTTTTAGAAAAATTTTGAAAATTTGATTTTTTAAACTTCTGCTTCTTTTGAATTTTGATACTTTCTCAGAGGTACGTGAGGGAAGGGGATGATTTTTGAAAATATTCTTTAAAAAAATTACCTACAGTTTATGCATTACTAAAAATTCGACAATTTTTCAAAATTTACAATCTCGGAAAATTATTGGATCATTAAAAACGAACGATTTTCAAAAATTTAATAATTTTTGAAAATTTGTCAGTTTTTAAGAAACTCAAACTGGCAATTTTTGAAAAATTGATTACTTTGAAAATTTCACAATTATTAAATTTTTTTTTATTAAAAAATTTTTAAAATTTAAAAATTTTGAGAAATTTGATAATTTTTGAAAATTTTGCAATTTAGGCTATTCAAAAATTTTTGAAAATGTGAAAAAAATTACTCTGAATTACAAAGAAATTCTAAAACTTGAAGTTTTTAAAAAATAGGACAATTCTTCCAAAAATTTAATTATCAATTTATTCCATAAATCAGCTCCTCCCCTTAGAAAAAGCGACACTGTAATGGTGTCAACTAATCAACTTTATGACTTAACAATACTTTTCCTCTCAGATTCGTCACAGAGACGCCTACCGTTTTTTTATACGAAAAAATAACAAGATACATTGGAGAAAACTTAATTTTGAAATTTTAAAATAAATTATCATTCACATGAAGTACAGAATCATTACCAATCTCATAACAACGAGTCGCGCTCTTGCCACTTAGAAAGTCATTTCGAAAATCATCGAGAGGGTTTTTAATGAATTTAGAAATAATTTGTTGATAACTTTTTTTTTTAAAGATTGGTAAAAAAAAATTAAAAATTGTTTTTAGACAACATTAAAGCAAAAAAATGTACAATAAGTTTAAAGATTTTAAATAAGTTTGAACAAAATTTTAAAAAAAAAATATTTATTCTGAAAAATTTAATATTTAAAGCCAGTTTTTTAAACCAAATTAAAAAAATTGGTTTTAAAAAAAAGAAAAAAAAAGATAAAAGAATGGAAATAAGTAGGTACCGGTACTAGGTACACAACGGTTTTATGAAGAATCAAAATCTACAAACACATATTTACTGCACCTAGGTTAGGTAAGTATACTTCTCTGCACTTAGAAAAATTTATTTTTTTACTAACATCTTCAGTTCACATCAAAGGAAATTTAGGTCGAGAATTAAGAACGATAAACTGATACAATAATACATACATTTTTACAGAACTTTTTTCTCTCTCTCAAGATCGTAAATCTTAACTTAGTTTTCCGGCGCTACTCGCGAACAATATTGCGAAATCCAAGGTGGAAATCGCAGACAGCGGTGGTAAAGTGTTTTAATTATTATTGCTAATGGATCTTTTAAGCGTTTCTTGTCTCGAGATACTTACGGCGGCGAAACATAATGGAGTGAAAACGTAGCTCTCAAGATTGGTGCGACTTTCTGAGGGGCGCGTAAAGTTGCGCAAATGCGAGTTGACAGTCCGGATTAGGAAGATGACGAGGCGAGTAAATAAACATTCGGAGAATTTTTTAACGACTTTTTTTTCCTTCCGAGGCTAGGTTGAGAAGTTAGCTCGTTGTTATCGTGTAGGAGCGATTTTGAGAGTAATTTAAAGTCTTTGATTGGCGCGTTACAAAGCTTTATTAAAATTTATTCATCCAAAAATTCCCAAAAGCAATTTCAAGATAATTATTGCGAAAACTGTATTTTGAAAAATTATGGAAATTGTTTTCTCCAAAATTTTTGAAATTAATTTCAAAAAATTATTGAAATGGATTTGTGAAAAATATAATGAAACGGAATGTTCGTCAGTTTTAAAAAATTATTAAAATTGATTTTTCAAAAATTGTCAATATCGCCGATGTTTCAAAAAATTACCTAACTTCAAAATTTTTAATTATTTTGAGATTTTTGAAATTAATTTTTAAAAAATTGTCAATATTTATTTCAAAATAATGATTGAATAAAGATTTTTTAAAAATGATTAATATATTGATTTTCATTTTTTTTAAATTGTCGAAATCTGTTTTTGAAAATTGTCAATACCTATTAATTGTTGAAAAAAATATTGAATCTATTCCTGAAAAAAAAAAATTCTCAAAATAATTTTAAATAGGTAATTCATTTTTTGAATACCTACCTAATTGTATTTTTATTTATTTTTTTTAAATCATAAAAGTTCAAAATTTCAAAATAATTTTTCATTTTTTTTTTTTTTTCATTTTTCAAAATTCATAGGTTTTTGAAAATGATAATCGTCTTGAGTGAACAGAATTGAAAAATTAAAAACATTATTTTTATGCAATTACGAAATCTTTTGTAAAATAAACGAAATTTCAATTTCATCTTAATAAAATATTCAAGCTGCAAAAAAGTTAGGTAATGTAAATGCTCTCGGTGGAAATTTTTTCCATCTTTTTAAAACCCATTCTTTGGGAAGCGAATCGAAGAAAATTTGCCTGCGAGTGGTTTTCATTTGTTAGAAAAATATAATTTGCTGGAATACAATGAAGAAGAAATAAGCGCCGACTATTCGACTTTTTATTATTCATTCTTAGATGATTTGGTTTCATGTTGACCTTATACTTACAGTTCGCGTACAATTTAGTGCAAGGTTATCCGGCGAAAATTTTTATTATATTTTGAGAAAAATAATTTTAAAAAACGCTACTAGGTTTTCACATGGTGTGTTTTTTTATGCATACTCCTTTTTCCGTTCACTTGGCGCAGAAAAATGTTGCAGTGGAAGTGCCCATTTCTGGAACCTATGGCTATGACTACAAGACCCTATTTCGGATCTTTGATTACTTCCTCGTGTAAAGTGGTTTTTATTGATGTATGCATAACGCAGACCATGGAGGCAAACTTTAGCCCAAGCCTGGCACTCGGCCTTAAATACACACGGAGAAATTCCGGCGTAGTTGGAGCAAACTTTACATGTAGTGGAAGGGGAAGAGGAAGAGAAAAAAAGGAGTTAGAATGTTATGAAAATTCACGTCCTCGTACTGACGGACCTATTCATGCAGTTTAACCGCTGTTCATTGTTCAATGTAAATTGAACTTCTATTTTCATAATAAAAAGAAAAAGTTAACAATTCTACGTTATAATATTCGAATTGGATGAGTACGAAGAAGTCGTTTCGAAACGGAAGAAAAATGTACCTCGGTATTTCTTTTCTTCGCCACACAAAGCTGCGGTTGTGATTTCGCTTCTCGTGTGACGTGATCCGAATGCCAAACGCTTCGCTACATGTGAAATACACTATTCTCTCGTGTACTTTAAAATGTTAATTTTCCATCGTCAATTATCGAACGAAAGGCCATCTTATGAGGTGTGTATTTTAACGATTTTATTCGCACTCGTCGAGATTCTCCCAATGTTACAATATGGTTGCGTGGAAGATGCAAAAATACGTATATGAGAAGGTACACGTTGATTCAGACTCGTTTCCTACGTTCTAAAGGGTAGGCGATTTTCCCCATTTGGCTTTTTCAAATAGAATGTTAGCATAATTGAATTTCACCAGGGGTGGAAAACTATTCATTCGGATTTTCAGGTGGGTCGTTTTCTTTATGAATGGTCTAGTGGGTCTTGGAAAATAAAAAAGAGTTCGGCCTCGTGTTGAAATAACGATTCCATATAAAGTTTAATAGTATAGTTTTTCATTTTTTTCTACTTTTTTTTTTTTTTTGAGGAAATATTGATTAAAATTTTTTTTTAACAAAGGTTAGAATTAAATGTGTAATTTTTTTATCATCGAATAATATAACGAAAACAAATATTACGATTTGTTTTTTCGTTAAGGATGAGCGCATTTGTCAAGTACTATCGCGGATTAAAAACACGCTCGAGTAAGTTATCGAATAAATTCGCAGGGCTGAGAAATTCCAAAGAAAGTATTAAAATTATGAATGAATTATAAAAAGGTTAACAAGTGCTAAACGCGAAGAATAAATTTTGTACATAAATGGAAATATGTTTCAGTCGGACTGGTTCTCCTCTCCCCGGGCTCCTCGCTGGTTTATTTCAAAGTATTCGTGTTTCATTACGTTATCAAGCATTCATTATTGATTGTTACAGTTTACTTGTTAATAAAGAATGATTTTTCTAGCACCCTTTCTTTCCTCCATATTTTTTTTTTTTTTTAATAATGTTTCATCGACGTGTTTTCTCTTCTTTTTTTTTATTTTTTCATGCCCGAAAGGAATTATGAAAATTGAATCCATCTATGTCAACAAATGTGCTAGAAACGATTGGCAGCACGAGGCATTATGTTGATGTTTATTGGCAAAATATTCGTACATCGATTGGTTTTTATTTTTCGCGTTTTTTAATCGAAAGGTTTCATAAGGAAAGAGAGATCTCTATTTAGTGGGCGGTTCGAGGAAAGTGGACGATTCTCGATTTTCCTACGCGAGGGAAACCGAGAGGGTGTAAAGATGATTTATCGAATGAGGTTTCCACTCTTAGGTAATTCAATCTTATGTCGCAATTAAGATTCAAATGGTGGTTATGGTTATGGATGCGTATGATGACGTTTCCTTTAATTTTACATCTTGTTTGGGGTCGAAAATGAAACGCTATGGAGATAATCGTTAATATTGTGGGAATTTCTGCGCTATTTTTCAAGAATATTATCTACAGAGTGTTTCGTAATCATGAGATGCCTGGGATAGTTTGTACACACGTGTGTGCCGAGTTGCATAATCTAGGAGAGATAAAGGCTGGAAATTCGGACGATGCGATTTTTTTTTTCCAAATTTATTAAAAAATTAATTTTGAAAATAATTTCCTCCAAATTAAACTCATTTTAGAAGTACGTAAAAAAAAATTAATGATGATTTTTTTTCTTCAAATTGAGTTTTTAAATTGAAAAAAAAAATAGACTTTCAAGCCTAGGTATAGATGTTTGAATTTTTTTTAAAATAAATATAATTTTGCAGTTTTTGAGAAATTTTCAAATATTTTTTTTTATAGATACTTAGATTTTGATTAATTTTTGTTGTTGGAAATAATTTCAAAAGATTAAAAAAACAGAAGGGAGTGAGGGAGACCATTCAACGCGTTGAATTTGTATTCTTTTCAATCCTGAAGATCCTTCAAAATTAGTCCCAAATTGCTATGAAATGACAGATATACATACTCGTATGTGCATCAAACTGATTCCGCATTTTAAAAAATTTTTCCCTTGATGAGTGAATTTTAATTGGTGTCTCTGTCTATGACAAAAGTATAACTGGGACCTTTTCATCAGGTTTTGCCAATTTCAGATGCATCATCTTAAAATGTTCTAGACTATAGCTAGTTTTTTCCAAAGGAATGTCTACCTATGTCCAGTTGAAAATTTCTTCCTTCTGTGCATGAGAATGATTTTTATTATCCGAAAAATATGAGATTTTCTTATTCCAAAAAATGATACATTTTTTCTCCAAAAAAATAAAAAAATTCTTTACCTCAAAAAATTAATGATTTTTTCCCCTTCAGAAAAATCAACCAAAAATTAGAATTTTTTCTGCAAAAAAATTGAGATATTTCTTAAAATTTTTTGCTTTAAAAAAATTAAAAACTTTTTTTACGTCGACTCAGAAAAAAAAATAAAATTCGGAAATTGTTTTCTTTAAAAAAAATGAAAGATTTTTTACTTCAAGAAATTTTCTTGTTCCAAAAAATTTGAATGATTTGTTTCTAAAAAAAAAGTAAAAATAAAAATGAGGCTAAAAATAAGTCCTAAAAAATTGATTTTTTTTTTTTTCAGAAAAAAATCAAACAAAAAATAGGTACGTGTTAAAATGGTATCTCAAACAAATTCCAATTTTTTTCATTTCTAAAATTTGGTTATTTTTTTGCAACAATTTTAGTAATGAGTATTGATCAAATCTTAAAAATTGAATCAATTTTTGAAAGTTTAATGCATTTTTAATATTACAAAGTTTTTTTGGGTCTTTGAAATTTGTTGAAAATTAAGTATTTCGTAATTTTTAAATTTTACTAGATTTAACCCTGACTACAAAAAAATTCAAAAACAATTTACGAGTGTAAATGAAGGAAATTAACCAAATAAAATAAAAATACCCCCTTTCCCTCCCAAAAAAGTTGGACTCATTTTTAAAATATTCAACTAAATTTTTAAAAAAATTAAAAGATCAGTTTTCAGAGTTCGATTGATTTTAAATTTTTCAAAATTTTGATAAAAAATGAAAATTCGATATTTTTTTTTAATTTAGCAAATTTTTTAAGTTTGGTATTTACAAAGTTCGATTGACTTTGAAATTTTCAAAATCTTGATAAAAAATGTAAATGATAGTTTTCCTTCAATTTAGCAATTTTTTTTTAATTTGGTATTTTCAAAGTTCGATTGATTTTAAGATTTTCAAAATTTTGATAAAAAAAAATGGAAATTCGATATTTTTTCTTCAATTTAGCTTCTTTAAATTAGGTATTTTCAAACTTCGATTGATTTTAAAATTTTCAAAATCTTTATGAAAAATTTAAATTTAATAATTTTTTTTCAATTTAGCAAATTTTTTAAATTTGCGAGGTTTTATTAGACGCTTTTAATTATTTTCTCCTTAAAAAGAACAATTTTTCGAGGTAACAGCAAAAAATCAAAGCTTACCAATGAGGACCCCCCCCTCCCAAAGTACATATCGAACTTTAAGCTAATGCTGACACTTTACTTACCGGATTTTTTATCATTTTTCCACGACGATCCTTTATTCTCGGCGAATTTTTGTTCTGATTTGTTTATTTGATTTATATCAGATCCTCCCATATCTGAAATACGAAATAAAAAAAAAATTATGACAAATTTTTTATTGAGCCATACTATCTCGTTTTTTATTCTTTTCAAATACGTGGGTATTTGAGGTAACTATAGTACTTCGTTAACTAAAGAATGAAAAAAGGCATCTCTTTCATAACTAGGTACTTGTAAAACTTACACTTTTTGTTCTTATCTCGATTCTTGTATAAAGTATTGTGCGTATCGTTGTCTTCCAAATCTGCATTCGCATCTGTAAGTAAAAATGTTACATACATTAGTACTCTCCAAAGTGGAATTTTTTTGCTGCGTCTTTTATTACGTTCAACAACGTATCGCATCATGTCATTAGATTATAATGATGCAATACCACAACACGAAAGCTACACATGCTTTTGAATCAAGTGCGGTGAATAGTGCTCAAATATGGTTACAAAATGAACAATAAGGATGGATCTTTTTTTATCGTCGGCCGTACGGTAATTCAATTGTGATCTTTGTGATGGGCTAATGGGTACGAGAAATTGCATTTGAGATGGTAATCGTATTATGGAGGTGCATTAGAAGTAAAAATACGAAGAGAATAGAGATGTGCTTTTTTTCAATGATTTTTTTTCTAAGGGGAATTTTTTTAAAAATGGTTTAATTTAACAATGTTGTGATACCCTTTCACTGGGAAAGTAGTCGTCAAATTCTGTATTTCAAAATAAAGTTTGTTGGAAAAAAAAAATTGAAAAAATTATCGATCAATGTAGCATTTTCTCCGTCTACTGTTTACCCTGTTTTTTTTTTACACGTAAACGCAAAATGTCTTACTCGCGGATTGAATTTGTTGTATTCTCTAAAGGCAAAGAAAACAGAAAAGGGTTTTAAAAAAGGAACTCTTGAACGTTGTAGGTAAATCAGTATCCGCTTCTTCATAATTTCTGGTTCTTTTACGGGAGAAAAAAGTTGAACTTTTTAGCTCCTGGCGCAGAAATACTTGATTGCGAAAAACCCTCGTAAGTATTCATTCATCTGTCGTCGTTTCGCGTTGCATTTAATTATAACGTTACGTGTAGGGAAAACTTGGATAACATTTTGAAAAAAATGATGATCTCAGGATTACATATAGCGTTGCAAAAAAAAAGACTAAAAAATTGCAAGTGTTAGAAAATTTCATTATTTTGGTCCACACGAAAATGTTAACTACTTGTCAACTGCACGCATCACTGGTTTGACTGAAATTGAAGCAACACGTAGAATTTCGGTAAATGCAAAGCTATTAATATCGCCTTGTCATGAGTGTGGTTGAAACGTGGTCATGTATTATGCATGAACGTTCTCCTATCACTTGGAATAATTGTCCGCTTAGTTCGATACGTATATACAATTACGTATTCGTCGGCCAGCCTCGTGAAATTATATAAACAAGGTAAAAGGGTACAGGTTATACCGAGGTATTGGTTTCAGGCCTTCACTCAAAATCCCCTACCATTTCTTTGTATACGATATTCTTCGGGTATATAGGGCTATTTTTCAAGATGGTGAAACTACATAAGTAGATGTATCTAATTTTTTACTACTCACACTCAAGCCAAACGAATGAAATTTTAAGAAAAAAATTTCACATGGAAATGAACAGAAGCAACAAGAAATAGCAAAACATGCTTACGAAGAAAAAAGAAAAAAAGAAGAAAAAAAACGCAAACGTGTTCTTACCTAAATAATTTGGATGTGCAGTTGTAGAAGCGGTGGTAGAGGCAACAGTAGTTGTCTTCTGCTCGGAAGCTTTACATACGAGTATGATTATTATTATTTGAAACAAATATCGAAGAAAATCAAATTAGAAAAAAATAAAGTGAGAGAGAAAGAAAAAGAAGAGAATACAGACAGATAGACAGATAGAATCGGAGAGCTGAGTTGAAAATGAAGATGAAAAAAAAAAGTGGAAGCGAAGCGTACGTTGCTCTACGGTACCTATAAATTTCGAGTTCGAAGATGTATCAATTTATAACGAGCATAATTAGAGAGGAAAAAGATAACATTTTTCGCTCGGCGAGGCGTTGTTTTTGACGGAAATTTGAAATTTTTCACGAAAATAAGCAGGCTGCGCTGCTTCAGCGACCGACGGCCCGGCAAAAATGCCAGATAAATTGCGAAAACTGTATCGGTGACGTATAATTATACGCGATGGTCATAGAACATTTTATTTGACCACAAAAGTACTCCCTAGGTTTCGTTCGGATCATTACCATTAAAATGATACCGGGAAAGTTAATGGTGAAACTGGGTCCAGGGTTTCTATGACAACCGGAATGATAGTAATTGGCTATATGCAGACAGTCTAATTTATTTTGACTAGAAATTGCAACTTTAAAGTAACCAAATTATAATTAAAATGGTTATTTCATTAGCTTAGCTTTTTGCGGATTTCAATCGCATTGCAATCAATTCAAATTTCGTTATGGAATTTCACGCCGATTTTACTTTATAGCTTTTTGGTTAGTGGATCATTTTTTTCATTTTTTGTATTATTATTTTGGAGAGAGAGTGAGGTTTTATTCGAAAGTAGTTCGTAGGAGTTGCCCTAGGATGGATTCGAACGTTTTTGGTTACGAGTTTTTCGTGATTTTCAAGTTGAAAAAAAAAATCCAAGTCAAATTTTGAAATTGAAAAATGCTTAATTTTATCGTACTTAGGCAAAGTTAGCCTGTCTAGTTTGTAATATTTTTTCCTCTCAAATAGGTACAGAACTGCATGGAGATTGGAAGGATTGGAAAATTATTCAATTTTTAAAATAATTTTTTTTTATCTCAAGTTTTTTTTTACTTCCAAAAGTCACATAAAGGCTTATTTTTAGAATTAATCAGAATTTCTCAAATTCAAGAATTTTTATACTTATTGCCAATAATAGGCACCAGTTCAACATAGAATTGTGAAAATTCAAGTTTAATTTTTTTTTGGCAAAATACTTATTTTTGAAAAAATTGTTTCAGCATAGAAAAAAATTCAAATAAATTTCAAAAAAATTGAGCTTCTAAAATTTTTTCAAGCAGTCCTACTTTAATAAAATTTAAAAAAGTTGTGCCCCAGGAAAAGTTTTGAAAAAATTGAATATTTGTGTATAAAAAAAACTTTTTTAAAAGTCTATCAAATATTAGTCTATTTTTTTAAACGTAATTTAAATTAATTTATGTTTAAATATTATCATTTTTAAGAAATTATATTAAAATTTTTTTTGGACAAATAAAAATTAGACTTGTAAAAGTTTT